>CAXAJV010000099.1:0-66000 GCA_963969225.1 Xylocopa violacea | reverse complement strand
TCAGGTTAGGTTATATTACGTTATTGATGTATATGAAGGTCCCACGGAGAGGTAGAGGCCAACTCGTCAGGAATGTTGTCAAATATTACCGCCGAGATGATATGTTGGGTTAGGTTAGGTTATATTACGTTATTGATGTATATGAAGGTCCCACGGAGAGGTAGAGGCCAACTCGTCAGGAATGTTGTCAAATATTACCGCCGAGATGATATGTTGGGTTAGGTTAGGTTATATTACGTTATTGATGTATATGAAAGTCGCACGGAGAGATAGAGTCCAACTCGCCAGGAATGTTGTCAAATATTAGTGCCGAGATGTTAGGTTGGGTTAGGTTAGGTTATATTACGTTATTGATGTATATGAAGGTCCCACGGAGACGTAGAGGCCAACTCGCCAGGAATATTGTCAAATATTACCGCCGATATGATAGGTTGGTTTAGGTTACGTTATATTACGTTATTGATGTATATGAAGGTCCCACGGATACGTAGAGGCCATCAAGCCAGGAATGTTGTCAAACGTTACCGCCGAGTTGTTACGTAGGTTTAGGTTAGGTTAAATTACGTTATTGATGTATATAAAAGTCCCACGGAGACGTAGAGTCCTACTCGCCAGGAATGTTGTCAAATATTAGTGCCGAGATTTTAGGTTGGGTTAGGTTAGGCTATATTACGTTATTGATGTATATGAAGGTCACACGGAGACGTAGAGGCCAACTCGCCAGGAATATTGTCAAATATTACCGCCGATATGATAGGTTGGTTTAGGTTACGTTATATTACGTTATTGATGTATATGAAGGTCCCACGGAGACGTAGAGGCCATCAAGCCAGGAATGTTGTCAAACATTACCGCCGAGATGTTACGTAGGTTTAGGTTAGGTTAAATTACGTTATTGATGTATATAAAAGTCCCACGGAGACGTAGAGGCCAACTCGCCAGGAATGTTGTCAAATATTACCGCCGAGATGATAGGTATGGGTTAGGTTAGGTTATATTACGTTATTGATGTATATGAAGGTTCCACGGAGACGCAGAGGCCAACTGACCAGGAATGTTGTCAAACATTACCGCCGAGATGTTACGTAGGTTTAGGTTAGGTTAAATTACGTTATTGATGTATATAAAAGTCCCACGGAGACGTAGAGGCCAACTCGCCTGGAATGTTGTCAAATATTAGTGCCGAGTTCTTAGGTTGGGTTAGGTCAGGTTATATTACGTTATTGATGTATATGAAGGCCCTACGGAGACGTAGAGGCCAACTCGCCAGGAATGTTGTCAAATATTACCGCCGAGATGATAGGTTGGGTTAGGTTAGGTTATATTACGTTATTGATGTATATGAAGGTTCCACGGAGACGCAGAAGCCAACTGACCAGGAATGATGTCAAATATTACCGCCGAGATGATAGGTTGGGTTAGGTTACGTTATATTACGTTATTGATGTATATGAAGGTCCCACGGAGACGTAGAGGCCAACTCGCCAGGAATGCTGTCAAGTATTACCGCCGAGATGATAGGTTGGGTTAGGTTAGGTAATATTATGTTATTGATGTATATGAAGGTCCCACGGAGACGTAGAGGCCATCAAGCCAGGAATGTTGTCAAATATTACCGCCGAGATGTTACGTAGGTTTAGGTTAGGTTAAATTACGTTATTGATGTATATAAAAGTCCCACGGAGACGTAGAGGCCAACTCGCCAGGAATGTTGTCAATTATTACCGCCGAGATGATAGGTTGGGTTAGGTTAGGTTATATTACGTTATTGATGTATATGAAGGTTCCACGGAGACGCAGAGGCCAACTGACCAGGAATGTTGTCAAATATTACCGCCGAGATGATAGGTTGGGTTAGGTTAGATTATATTACGTTATTGATGTATATGAAGGTCTCACGGAGAGGTAGAGGCCAACTCGCCAGGAATGTTGTCAAATATTACCGCCGATATGATAGGTTGGGTTAGGTTACGTTATATTACGTTATTGATGTATATGAAGGTCTCACGGAGAGGTAGAGGCCAACTCGCCAGGAATGTTGTCAAATATTACCGCCGAGATGATAGGTTGGGTTAGGCTAGATTATATTACGTTATTGACGTATATGAAGGTCCCGCGGGGTCGTAGAGGCCAACTCGCCAGGAATGTTGTCAAATATTAGTGCCGAGATGTTAGGTTGGGTTAGGTTAGGTTATATTACGTTATTGATGTATATAAAATTCCCACAGAGACGTAGAGGCCAACTCGCCAGGAATGTTGTCAAATATTAGTACCGAGATCTTAGGTTGGGTTACGTTGGTGATATTACGTTATTGATGTATATGAAGGTCCCACGGAGACGTAGAGCTCAACTCGCCAGGAATGTTGTCAAATATTACTGCCGAGATGATAGGTTGCTTCAGGTTAGGTTATATTACGTTATTGATGTATATGAAGGTCCCACGGAGAGGTAGAGGCCAACTCGTCAGGAATGTTGTCAAATATTACCGCCGAGATGATATGTTGGGTTAGGTTAGGTTATATTACGTTATTGATGTATATGAAGGTCGCACGGAGAGATAGAGTCCAACTCGCCAGGAATGTTGTCAAATATTAGTGCCGAGATGTTAGGTTGGGTTAGGTTAGGTTATATTACGTTATTGATGTATATGAAGGTCCCACGGAGACGTAGAGGCCAACTCGCCAGGAATGTTGTCAAGTATTACCGCCGAGATGATAGGTTGGGTTAGGTTAGGTAATATTATGTTATTGATGTATATGAAGGTCCCACGGAGACGTAGAGGCCATCAAGCCAGGAATGTTGTCAAATATTACCGCCGAGATGTTACGTAGGTTTAGGTTAGGTTAAATTACGTTATTGATGTATATAAAAGTCCCACGGAGAGGTAGAGGCTAACTCGCCAGGAATGTTGTCAAATATTACCGCCGATATGATAGGTTGGGTTAGGTTACGTTATATTACGTTATTGAAGTATATGAAGGTTGCACGGAGAGGTAGAGGCCAACTCGCCAGGAATATTGTCAAATATTACCGCCGATATGATAGGTTGGTTTAGGTTACGTTATATTACGTTATTGATGTATATGAAGGTCGCACGGACAGATAGAGGCCAACTCGCCAGGAATGTTGTCAAATATTAGTGCCGAGATGTTAGGTTGGGTTAGGTTAGGCTATATTACGTTATTGATGTATATGAAGGTCCCACGGAGACGTAGAGGCCATCAAGCCAGGAATGTTGTCAAACATTACCGCCGAGATGTTACGTAGGTTTAGGTTAGGTTAAATTACGTTATTGATGTATATAAAAGTCCCAGGGAGACGTAGAGGCCAAATCGACAGGAATGTTTTCAAATATAACCGCCGAGATGACAGGTTGGGTTAGGTTAGGTGATATTACGTTATTGATGTATATGAAGGTCCCACGGAGACGTAGAACTCAACTCGCCAGGAATGTTGTCAAATATTACCGCCGAGATGATAGGTTGGGTTAGGCTAGATTATATTACGTTATTGACGTATATGAAGGTCCCGCGGAGACGTAGAGGCCAACTCGCCAGGAATGTTGTCAAATATTAGTGCCGAGATGTTAGGTTGGGTTAGGTTAGGTTATATTACGTTATTGATGTATATAAAATTCCCACAGAGACGTAGAGGCCAACTCGCCAGGAATGTTGTCAAATATTACTGCCGAGATGATAGGTTGCTTCAGGTTAGGTTATATTACGTTATTGATGTATATGAAGGTCCCACGGAGAGGTAGAGGCCAACTCGTCAGGAATGTTGTCAAATATTACCGCCGAGATGATATGTTGGGTTAGGTTAGGTTATATTACGTTATTGATGTATATGAAGGTCCCACGGAGAGGTAGAGGCCAACTCGTCAGGAATGTTGTCAAATATTACCGCCGAGATGATATGTTGGGTTAGGTTAGGTTATATTACGTTATTGATGTATATGAAAGTCGCACGGAGAGATAGAGTCCAACTCGCCAGGAATGTTGTCAAATATTAGTGCCGAGATGTTAGGTTGGTTTAGGTTACGTTATATTACGTTATTGATGTATATGAAGGTCCCACGGAGACGTAGAGGCCATCAAGCCAGGAATGTTGTCAAACATTACCGCCGAGATGTTACGTAGGTTTAGGTTAGGTTAAATTACGTTATTGATGTATATAAAAGTCCCACGGAGACGTAGAGGCCAACTCGCCAGGAATGTTGTCAAATATTACCGCCGAGATGATAGGTATGGGTTAGGTTAGGTTATATTACGTTATTGATGTATATGAAGGTTCCACGGAGACGCAGAGGCCAACTGACCAGGAATGTTGTCAAACATTACCGCCGAGATGTTACGTAGGTTTAGGTTAGGTTAAATTACGTTATTGATGTATATAAAAGTCCCACGGAGACGTAGAGGCCAACTCGCCTGGAATGTTGTCAAATATTAGTGCCGAGTTCTTAGGTTGGGTTAGGTCAGGTTATATTACGTTATTGATGTATATGAAGGCCCTACGGAGACGTAGAGGCCAACTCGCCAGGAATGTTGTCAAATATTACCGCCGAGATGATAGGTTGGGTTAGGTTAGGTTATATTACGTTATTGATGTATATGAAGGTTCCACGGAGACGCAGAAGCCAACTGACCAGGAATGTTGTCAAATATTACCGCCGAGATGATAGGTTGGGTTAGGTTACGTTATATTACGTTATTGATGTATATGAAGGTCCCACGGAGACGTAGAGGCCAACTCGCCAGGAATGCTGTCAAGTATTACCGCCGAGATGATAGGTTGGGTTAGGTTAGGTAATATTATGTTATTGATGTATATGAAGGTCCCACGGAGACGTAGAGGCCATCAAGCCAGGAATGTTGTCAAATATTACCGCCGAGATGTTACGTAGGTTTAGGTTAGGTTAAATTACGTTATTGATGTATATAAAAGTCCCACGGAGACGTAGAGGCCAACTCGCCAGGAATGTTGTCAATTATTACCGCCGAGATGATAGGTTGGGTTAGGTTAGGTTATATTACGTTATTGATGTATATGAAGGTTCCACGGAGACGCAGAGGCCAACTGACCAGGAATGTTGTCAAATATTACCGCCGAGATGATAGGTTGGGTTAGGTTAGATTATATTACGTTATTGATGTATATGAAGGTCTCACGGAGAGGTAGAGGCCAACTCGCCAGGAATGTTGTCAAATATTACCGCCGATATGATAGGTTGGGTTAGGTTACGTTATATTACGTTGTTGATGTATATGAAGGTCGCACGGAGAGATAGAGGCCAACTCGCCAGGAATGTTGTCAAATATTAGTGCCGAGATGTTAGGTTGGGTTAGGTTAGGCTATATTACGTTATTGATGTATATGAAGGTCCCACGGAGACGTAGAGGCCAACTCGCCAGGAATATTGTCAAATATTACCGCCGATATGATAGGTTGGTTTAGGTTACGTTATATTACGTTATTGATGTATATGAAGGTCCCACGGAGACGTAGAGGCCATCAAGCCAGGAATGTTGTCAAACATTACCGCCAAGATGTTACGTAGGTTTAGGTTAGGTTAAATTACGTTATTGATGTATATAAAAGTCCCACGGAGACGTAGAGGCCAACTCGCCAGGAATGTTGTCAAATATTACCGCCGAGATGATAGGTATGGGTTAGGTTAGGTTATATTACGTTATTGATGTATATGAAGGTTCCACGGAGACGTAGAGGCCAAATGACCAGGAATGTTGTCAAATATTACCGCCGAGATGATAGGTTGGGTTAGGCTAGATTATATTACGTTATTGACGTATATGAAGGTCCCGCGGAGAGGTAGAGGCCAACTCGCCAGGAATGTTGTCAAATATTAGTGCCGAGATGTTAGGTTGGGTTAGGTTAGGTGATATTACGTTATTGATGTATATGAAGGTCCCACGGAGACGTAGAGCTCAACTCGCCAGGAATGTTGTCAAATATTACTGCCGAGATGATAGGTTGCTTCAGGTTAGGTTATATTACGTTATTGATGTATATGAAGGTCCCACGGAGAGGTAGAGGC
Organism: Xylocopa violacea; assembly: GCA_963969225.1. Classification (NCBI taxonomy): domain Eukaryota; kingdom Metazoa; phylum Arthropoda; class Insecta; order Hymenoptera; family Apidae; genus Xylocopa; species Xylocopa violacea. The sequence goes on along the minus strand of CAXAJV010000099.1, from coordinate 59,944 downwards.
GAACTCGTCAGGAATGTTGTCAAATATTACTGCCGAGATGATATGTTGGGTTAGGTTAGGTTATATTACGTTATTGATGTATATGAAGGTCGCACGGAGAGATAGAGTCCAACTCGCCAGGAATGTTGTCAAATATTAGTGCCGAGATGTTAGGTTGGGTTAGGTTAGGTTATATTACGTTATTGATGTATATGAAGGTCACACGGAGACGTAGAGGCCAACTCGCCAGGAATATTGTCAAATATTACCGCCGATATGATAGGTTGGTATAGGTTACGTTATATTACGTTATTGATGTATATGAAGGTCCCACGGAGACGTAGAGGCCATAAAGCCAGGAATGTTGTCAAACATTACCGCCGAGATGTTACGTAGGTTTAGGTTAGGTTAAATTACGTTATTGATGTATATAAAAGTCCCACGGAGACGTAGAGGCCAACTCGCCAGGAATGTTGTCAAATATTACCGCCGAGATGATAGGTATGGGTTAGGTTAGGTTATATTACGTTATTGATGTATATGAAGGTTCCACGGAGACGCAGAGGCCAACTGACCAGGAATGTTGTCAAACATTACCGCCGAGATGTTACGTAGGTTTAGGTTAGGTTAAATTACGTTATTGATGTATATAAAAGTCCCACGGAGACGTAGAGGCCAACTCGCCTGGAATGTTGTCAAATATTAGTGCCGAGTTCTTAGGTTGGGTTAGGTCAGGTTATATTACGTTATTGATGTATATGAAGGCCCTACGGAGACGTAGAGGCCAACTCGCCAGGAATGTTGTCAAATATTACCGCCGAGATGATAGGTTGGGTTAGGTTAGGTTATATTACGTTATTGATGTATATGAAGGTTCCACGGAGACGCAGAAGCCAACTGACCAGGAATGTTGTCAAATATTACCGCCGAGATGATAGGTTGGGTTAGGTTACGTTATATTACGTTATTGATGTATATGAAGGTCCCACGGAGACGTAGAGGCCAACTCGCCAGGAATGCTGTCAAGTATTACCGCCGAGATGATAGGTTGGGTTAGGTTAGGTAATATTATGTTATTGATGTATATGAAGGTCCCACGGAGACGTAGAGGCCATCAAGCCAGGAATGTTGTCAAATATTACCGCCGAGATGTTACGTAGGTTTAGGTTAGGTTAAATTACGTTATTGATGTATATAAAAGTCCCACGGAGACGTAGAGGCCAACTCGCCAGGAATGTTGTCAATTATTACCGCCGAGATGATAGGTTGGGTTAGGTTAGGTTATATTACGTTATTGATGTATATGAAGGTTCCACGGAGACGCAGAGGCCAACTGACCAGGAATGTTGTCAAATATTACCGCCGAGATGATAGGTTGGGTTAGGTTAGATTATATTACGTTATTGATGTATATGAAGGTCTCACGGAGAGGTAGAGGCCAACTCGCCAGGAATGTTGTCAAATATTACCGCCGATATGATAGGTTGGGTTAGGTTACGTTATATTACGTTGTTGATGTATATGAAGGTCGCACGGAGAGATAGAGGCCAACTCGCCAGGAATGTTGTCAAATATTAGTGCCGAGATGTTAGGTTGGGTTAGGTTAGGCTATATTACGTTATTGATGTATATGAAGGTCCCACGGAGACGTAGAGGCCAACTCGCCAGGAATATTGTCAAATATTACCGCCGAGATGTTACGTAGGTTTAGGTTAGGTTAAATTACGTTATTGATGTATATAAAAGTCCCACGGAGACGTAGAGGCCAACTCGCCAGGAATGTTGTCAAATATTACCGCCGAGACGATAGGTATGGGTTAGGTTAGGTTATATTACGTTATTGATGTATATGAAGGTTCCACGGAGACGCAGAGGCCAACTGACCAGGAATGTTGTCAAACATTACCGCCGAGATGTTACGTAGGTTTAGGTTAGGTTAAATTACGTTATTGATGTATATAAAAGTCCCACGGAGACGTAGAGGCCAACTCGCCTGGAATGTTGTCAAATATTAGTGCCGAGTTCTTAGGTTGGGTTAGGTCAGGTTATATTACGTTATTGATGTATATGAAGGCCCTACGGAGACGTAGAGGCCAACTCGCCAGGAATGTTGTCAAATATTACCGCCGAGATGATAGGTTGGGTTAGGTTAGGTTATATTACGTTATTGATGTATATGAAGGTTCCACGGAGACGCAGAAGCCAACTGACCAGGAATGTTGTCAAATATTACCGCCGAGATGATAGGTTGGGTTAGGTTACGTTATATTACGTTATTGATGTATATGAAGGTCCCACGGAGACGTAGAGGCCAACTCGCCAGGAATGCTGTCAAGTATTACCGCCGAGATGATAGGTTGGGTTAGGTTAGGTAATATTATGTTATTGATGTATATGAAGGTCCCACGGAGACGTAGAGGCCATCAAGCCAGGAATGTTGTCAAATATTACCGCCGAGATGTTACGTAGGTTTAGGTTAGGTTAAATTACGTTATTGATGTATATAAAAGTCCCACGGAGACGTAGAGGCCAACTCGCCAGGAATGTTGTCAATTATTACCGCCGAGATGATAGGTTGGGTTAGGTTAGGTTATATTACGTTATTGATGTATATGAAGGTTCCACGGAGACGCAGAGGCCAACTGACCAGGAATGTTGTCAAATATTACCGCCGAGATGATAGGTTGGGTTAGGTTAGATTATATTACGTTATTGATGTATATGAAGGTCTCACGGAGAGGTAGAGGCCAACTCGCCAGGAATGTTGTCAAATATTACCGCCGATATGATAGGTTGGGTTAGGTTACGTTATATTACGTTGTTGATGTATATGAAGGTCGCACGGAGAGATAGAGGCCAACTCGCCAGGAATGTTGTCAAATATTAGTGCCGAGATGTTAGGTTGGGTTAGGTTAGGCTATATTACGTTATTGATGTATATGAAGGTCCCACGGAGACGTAGAGGCCAACTCGCCAGGAATATTGTCAAATATTACCGCCGATATGATAGGTTGGTTTAGGTTACGTTATATTACGTTATTGATGTATATGAAGGTCCCACGGAGACGTAGAGGCCATCAAGCCAGGAATGTTGTCAAACATTACCGCCAAGATGTTACGTAGGTTTAGGTTAGGCTAAATTACGTTATTGATGTATATAAAAGTCCCACGGAGACGTAGAGGCCAACTCGCCAGGAATGTTGTCAAATATTACCGCCGAGATGATAGGTATGGGTTAGGTTAGGTTATATTACGTTATTGATGTATATGAAGGTTCCACGGAGACGTAGAGGCCAAATGACCAGGAATGTTGTCAAATATTACCGCCGAGATGATAGGTTGGGTTAGGCTAGATTATATTACGTTATTGACGTATATGAAGGTCCCGCGGAGAGGTAGAGGCCAACTCGCCAGGAATGTTGTCAAATATTAGTGCCGAGATGTTAGGTTGGGTTAGGTTAGGTGATATTACGTTATTGATGTATATGAAGGTCCCACGGAGACGTAGAGCTCAACTCGCCAGGAATGTTGTCAAATATTACTGCCGAGATGATAGGTTGCTTCAGGTTAGATTATATTACGTTATTGATGTATATGAAGGTCCCACGGAGAGGTAGAGGCCAACTCGTCAGGAATGTTGTCAAATATTACTGCCGAGATGATATGTTGGGTTAGGTTAGGTTATATTACGTTATTGATGTATATGAAGGTCGCACGGAGAGATAGAGTCCAACTCGCCAGGAATGTTGTCAAATATTAGTGCCGAGATGTTAGGTTGGGTTAGGTTAGGTTATATTACGTTATTGATGTATATGAAGGTTCCACGGAGACGTAGAGGCCAACTGACCAGGAATGTTGTCAAATAATACCGCCGAAATGTTAGGTTGGGTTAGGTTTGGTTATATTACGTTATTGATGTATATGAAGGCCCCACGGAGACGTAGAAGCCAACTCGCCAGGAATGTTGTCAAATATTACCGCCGAGATGTTAGGTTGGCTTAGGTTAGGTTATATTACGTTATTGATGTATATGAAGGCCCCACGGAGACGTAGAGGCCAACTCGCCAGGAATGTTGTCAAATATTACCGCCTAGATGTTAGGTTGGTTCAGGTTAGGTTAAATTACGTTATTGATGTATATAAAAGTCCCACGGAGACGTAGAGGCCAAATCGACAGGAATGTTTTCAAATATAACCGCCGAGATGACAGGTTGGGTTAGGTTAGGTGATATTACGTTATTGATGTATATGAAGGTCCCACGGAGACGTAGAACTCAACTCGCCACGAATGTTGTCAAATATTACTGCCGAGATGATAGGTTGCTTCAGGTTAGGTTATACTACGTTATTAATGTATATGAAGGTCCCACGGAGAGGTAGAGGCCAACTCGTCAGGAATGTTGTCAAATATTACCGCCGAGATGATATGTTGGGTTAGGTTACGTTATATTACGTTATTGATGTATATGAAGGTCCCACGGAGACGTAGAGGCCATCAAGCCAGGAATGTTGTCAAACATTACCGCGGAGTTGTTACGTAGGTTTAGGTTAGGTTAAATTACGTTATTGATGTATATAAAAGTCCCACGGAGACGTAGAGTCCTACTCGCCAGGAATGTTGTCAAATATTACCGCCGAGATGATAGGTTGGGTTAGGCTAGATTATATTACGTTATTGACGTATATGAAGGTCCCGCGGAGACGTAGAGGCCAACTCGCCAGGAATGTTGTCAAATATTAGTGCCGAGATGTTAGGTTGGGTTAGGTTAGGTTATATTACGTTATTGATGTATATAAAATTCCCACAGAGACGTAGAGGCCAACTCGCCAGGAATGTTGTCAAATATTAGTACCGAGATCTTAGGTTGGGTTACGTTGGTGATATTACGTTATTGATGTATATGAAGGTCCCACGGAGACGTAGAGCTCAACTCGCCAGGAATGTTGTCAAATATTACTGCCGAGATGATAGGTTGCTTCAGGTTAGGTTATATTACGTTATTGATGTATATGAAGGTCCCACGGAGACGTAGAGGCCAACTCGTCAGGAATGTTGTCAAATATTACCGCCGAGATGATATGTTGGGTTAGGTTAGGTTATATTACGTTATTGATGTATATGAAGGTCGCACGGAGAGATAGAGTCCAACTCGCCAGGAATGTTGTCAAATATTAGTGCCGAGATGTTAGGTTGGGTTAGGTTAGGTTATATTACGTTATTGATGTATATGAAGGTCCCACGGAGACGTAGAGGCCAACTCGCCAGGAATATTGTCAAATATTACCGCCGATATGATAGGTTGGTTTAGGTTACGTTATATTACGTTATTGATGTATATGAAGGTCCCACGGATACGTAGAGGCCATCAAGCCAGGAATGTTGTCAAACATTACCGCCGAGTTGTTACGTAGGTTTAGGTTAGGTTAAATTACGTTATTGATGTATATAAAAGTCCCACGGAGACGTAGAGTCCTACTCGCCAGGAATGTTGTCAAATATTAGTGCCGAGATTTTAGGTTGGGTTAGGTTAGGCTATATTACGTTATTGATGTATATGAAGGTCACACGGAGACGTAGAGGCCAACTCGCCAGGAATATTGTCAAATATTACCGCCGATATGATAGGTTGGTTTAGGTTACGTTATATTACGTTATTGATGTATATGAAGGTCCCACGGAGACGTAGAGGCCATCAAGCCAGGAATGTTGTCAAACATTACCGCCGAGATGTTACGTAGGTTTAGGTTAGGTTAAATTACGTTATTGATGTATATAAAAGTCCCACGGAGACGTAGAGGCCAACTCGCCAGGAATGTTGTCAAATATTACCGCCGAGATAATAGGTATGGGTTAGGTTAGGTTATATTACGTTATTGATGTATATGAAGGTTCCACGGAGACGCAGAGGCCAACTGACCAGGAATGTTGTCAAACATTACCGCCGAGATGTTACGTAGGTTTAGGTTAGGTTAAATTACGTTATTGATGTATATAAAAGTCCCACGGAGACGTAGAGGCCAACTCGCCTGGAATGTTGTCAAATATTAGTGCCGAGTTCTTAGGTTGGGTTAGGTCAGGTTATATTACGTTATTGATGTATATGAAGGCCCTACGGAGACGTAGAGGCCAACTCGCCAGGAATGTTGTCAAATATTACCGCCGAGATGATAGGTTGGGTTAGGTTAGGTTATATTACGTTATTGATGTATATAAAAGTCCCACGGAGACGTAGAGGCCAACTCGCCGGGAATGTTGTCAAATATTACCGCCGAGATGATAGGTATGGGTTAGGTTAGGTTATATTACGTTATTGATGTATATGAAGGTTCCACGGAGACGCAGAGGCCAACTGACCAGGAATGTTGTCAAACATTACCGCCGAGATGTTACGTAGGTTTAGGTTAGGTTAAATTACGTTATTGATGTATATAAAAGTCCCACGGAGACGTAGAGGCCAACTCGCCTGGAATGTTGTCAAATATTAGTGCCGAGTTCTTAGGTTGGGTTAGGTCAGGTTATATTACGTTATTGATGTATATGAAGGCCCTACGGAGACGTAGAGGCCAACTCGCCAGGAATGTTGTCAAATATTACCGCCGAGATGATAGGTTGGGTTAGGTTAGGTTATATTACGTTATTGATGTATATGAAGGTTCCACGGAGACGCAGAAGCCAACTGACCAGGAATGTTGTCAAATATTACCGCCGAGATGATAGGTTGGGTTAGGTTACGTTATATTACGTTATTGATGTATATGAAGGTCCCACGGAGACGTAGAGGCCAACTCGCCAGGAATGCTGTCAAGTATTACCGCCGAGATGATAGGTTGGGTTAGGTTAGGTAATATTATGTTATTGATGTATATGAAGGTCCCACGGAGACGTAGAGGCCATCAAGCCAGGAATGTTGTCAAATATTACCGCCGAGATGTTACGTAGGTTTAGGTTAGGTTAAATTACGTTATTGATGTATATAAAAGTCCCACGGAGACGTAGAGGCCAACTCGCCAGGAATGTTGTCAATTATTACCGCCGAGATGATAGGTTGGGTTAGGTTAGGTTATATTACGTTATTGATGTATATGAAGGTTCCACGGAGACGCAGAGGCCAACTGACCAGGAATGTTGTCAAATATTACCGCCGAGATGATAGGTTGGGTTAGGTTAGATTATATTACGTTATTGATGTATATGAAGGTCTCACGGAGAGGTAGAGGCCAACTCGCCAGGAATATTGTCAAATATTACCGCCGATATGATAGGTTGGGTTAGGTTACGTTATATTACGTTATTGATGTATATGAAGGTCGCACGGAGAGATAGAGGCCAACTCGCCAGGAATGTTGTCAAATATTAGTGCCGAGATGTTAGGTTGGGTTAGGTTAGGCTATATTACGTTATTGATGTATATGAAGGTCCCACGGAGACGTAGAGGCCAACTCGCCAGGAATATTGTCAAATATTACCGCCGATATGATAGGTTGGTTTAGGTTACGTTATATTACGTTATTGATGTATATGAAGGTCCCACGGAGACGTAGAGGCCATCAAGCCAGGAATGTTGTCAAATATTACCGCCGAGATGTTAGGTTGGGTTAGGTCAGGTTATATTACGTGATTGATGTATATGGAGGCCCCACGGAGACGTAGAGGCCAACTCGCCAGGAATGTTGTCATATATTACCGCCGAGATGTTAGTTTGGGTTAGGTTAGGTTATATTACGTTATTGATGTATATGAAGGTCCCACGGAGACGTAGAGGCCAACTCGCCAGGAATGTTGTCAAATATTACCGCCGAGATGATAGGTTGGGTTAGGTTAGGTGATATTACGTTATTGATGTATATGAAGGTCCCACGGAGACGTAGAGGCCAACTCGCCAGGAATGTTGTCAAGTATTACCGCCGAGATGATAGGTTGGGTTAGGTTAGGTAATATTATGTTATTGATGTATATGAAGGTCCCACGGAGACGTAGAGGCCATCAAGCCAGGAATGTTGTCAAATATTACCGCCGAGATGTTACGTAGGTTTAGGTTAGGTTAAAGTACGTTATTGATGTATATAAAAGTCCCACGGAGACGTAAAGGCCAACTCGCCAGGAATGTTGTCAAATATTAGTGCCGAGATTTTAGGTTGGGTTAGGTTAGGCTATATTACGTTATTGATGTATATGAAGGTCACACGGAGACGTAGAGGCCAACTCGCCAGGAATATTGTCAAATATTACCGCCGATATGATAGGTTGGTTTAGGTTACGTTATATTACGTTATTGATGTATATGAAGGTCCCACGGAGACGTAGAGGCCATCAAGCCAGGAATGTTGTCAAGCATTACCGCCGAGATGTTACGTAGGTTTAGGTTAGGTTAAATTACGTTATTGATGTATATAAAAGTCCCACGGAGACGTAGAGGCCAACTCGCCAGGAATGTTGTCAAATATTACCGCCGAGATGATAGGTATGAGTTAGGTTAGGTTATATTACGTTATTGATGTATATGAAGGTTCCACGGAGACGCAGAGGCCAACTGACCAGGAATGTTGTCAAACATTACCGCCGAGATGTTACGTAGGTTTAGGTTAGGTTAAATTACGTTATTGATGTATATAAAAGTCCCACGGAGACGTAGAGGCCAACTCGCCTGGAATGTTGTCAAATATTAGTGCCGAGTTCTTAGGTTGGGTTAGGTCAGGTTATATTACGTTATTGATGTACATGAAGGCCCTACGGAGACGTAGAGGCCAACTCGCCAGGAATGTTGTCAAATATTACCGCCGAGATGATAGGTTGGGTTAGGTTAGGTTATATTACGTTATTGATGTATATGAAGGTTCCACGGAGACGCAGAAGCCAACTGACCAGGAATGTTGTCAAATATTACCGCCGAGATGATAGGTTGGGTTAGGTTAGGTTATATTACGTTATTGATGTATATGAAGGTCGCACGGAGGCGTAGAGACCAACTCGCCAGGAATGTTGTCAAATATTACCGCCGAGATGTTAGGTTGGGTTAGGTTTGGTCATATTACGTTATTGATGTATATGAAGGCCCCACGGAGACGTAGAGGCCAACTCGTCAGGAATGTTGTCATATATTACCGCCGAGATGTTAGTTTGGGTTAGGTTAGGTTATATTACGTTATTGATGTATATGAAGGTCCCACGGAGACGTGGAGTCCAACTCGCCAGGAATGTTGTCAAATATTACCGCCGAGATGATAGGTTGGGTTAGGTTAGGTGATATTACGTTATTGATGTATATGAAGGTCCCACGGAGACGTAGAGGCCAACTCGCCAGGAATGTTGTCAAGTATTACCGCCGAGATGATAGGTTGGGTTAGGTTAGTTAATATTATGTTATTGATGTATATGAAGGTCCCACGGAGACGTAGAGGCCATCAAGCCAGGAATGTTGTCAAACATTACCGCCGAGATGTTACGTAGGTTTAGGTTAGGTTAAATTACGTTATTGATGTATATAAAAGTCCCACGGAGACGTAGAGGCCAACTCGCCAGGAATGTTGTCAAATATTACCGCCGATATGATAGGTTGGGTTAGGTTACGTTATATTACGTTGTTGATGTATATGAAGGTTCCACGGAGACGTAGAGGCCAACTGACCAGGAATGTTGTCAAATAATACCGCCGAGATGTTAGGTTGGGTTAGGTTTGGTTATATTACGTTATTGATGTATATGAAGGCCCCACGGAGACGTAGAAGCCAACTCGCCAGGAATGTTGTCAAATATTACCGCCGAGATGTTAGGTTGGGTTAGGTTAGGTTATATTACGTTATTGATGTATATGAAGGCCCCACGGAGACGTAGAGGCCAACTCGCCAGGAATGTTGTCAAATATTACCGCCTAGATGTTAGGTTGGTTCAGGTTAGGTTAAATTACGTTATTGATGTATATAAAAGTCCCACGGAGACGTAGAGGCCAAATCGACAGGAATGTTTTCAAATATAACCGCCGAGATGACAGGTTGGGTTAGGTTAGGTGATATTACGTTATTGATGTATATGAAGGTCCCACGGAGACGTAGAACTCAACTCGCCACGAATGTTGTCAAATATTACTGCCGAGATGATAGGTTGCTTCAGGTTAGGTTATATTACGTCATTAATGTATATGAAGGTCCCACGGAGAGGTAGAGGCCAACTCGTCAGGAATGTTGTCAAATATTACCGCCGAGATGATATGTTGGGTTAGGTTACGTTATATTACGTTATTGATGTATATGAAGGTCCCACGGAGACGTAGAGGCCATCAAGCCAGGAATGTTGTCAAACATTACCGCGGAGTTGTTACGTAGGTTTAGGTTAGGTTAAATTACGTTATTGATGTATATAAAAGTCCCACGGAGACGTAGAGTCCTACTCGCCAGGAATGTTGTCAAATATTACCGCCGAGATGATAGGTTGGGTTAGGCTAGATTATATTACGTTATTGACGTATATGAAGGTCCCGCGGAGACGTAGAGGCCAACTCGCCAGGAATGTTGTCAAATATTAGTGCCGAGATGTTAGGTTGGGTTAGGTTAGGTTATATTACGTTATTGATGTATATAAAATTCCCACAGAGACGTAGAGGCCAACTCGCCAGGAATGTTGTCAAATATTAGTACCGAGATCTTAGGTTGGGTTACGTTGGTGATATTACGTTATTGATGTATATGAAGGTCCCACGGAGACGTAGAGCTCAACTCGCCAGGAATGTTGTCAAATATTACTGCCGAGATGATAGGTTGCTTCAGGTTAGGTTATATTACGTTATTGATGTATATGAAGGTCCCACGGAGAGGTAGAGGCCAACTCGTCAGGAATGTTGTCAAATATTACCGCCGAGATGATATGTTGGGTTAGGTTAGGTTATATTACGTTATTGATGTATATGAAGGTCGCACGGAGAGATAGAGTCCAACTCGCCAGGAATGTTGTCAAATATTAGTGCCGAGATGTTAGGTTGGGTTAGGTTAGGTTATATTACGTTATTGATGTATATGAAGGTCCCACGGAGACGTAGAGGCCAACTCGCCAGGAATATTGTCAAATATTACCGCCGATATGATAGGTTGGTTTAGGTTACGTTATATTACGTTATTGATGTATATGAAGGTCCCACGGATACGTAGAGGCCATCAAGCCAGGAATGTTGTCAAACATTACCGCCGAGTTGTTACGTAGGTTTAGGTTAGGTTAAATTACGTTATTGATGTATATAAAAGTCCCACGGAGACGTAGAGTCCTACTCGCCAGGAATGTTGTCAAATATTAGTGCCGAGATTTTAGGTTGGGTTAGGTTAGGCTATATTACGTTATTGATGTATATGAAGGTCACACGGAGACGTAGAGGCCAACTCGCCAGGAATATTGTCAAATATTACCGCCGATATGATAGGTTGGTTTAGGTTACGTTATATTACGTTATTGATGTATATGAAGGTCCCACGGAGACGTAGAGGCCATCAAGCCAGGAATGTTGTCAAACATTACCGCCGAGATGTTACGTAGGTTTAGGTTAGGTTAAATTACGTTATTGATGTATATAAAAGTCCCACGGAGACGTAGAGGCCAACTCGCCGGGAATGTTGTCAAATATTACCGCCGAGATGATAGGTATGGGTTAGGTTAGGTTATATTACGTTATTGATGTATATGAAGGTTCCACGGAGACGCAGAGGCCAACTGACCAGGAATGTTGTCAAACATTACCGCCGAGATGTTACGTAGGTTTAGGTTAGGTTAAATTACGTTATTGATGTATATAAAAGTCCCACGGAGACGTAGAGGCCAACTCGCCTGGAATGTTGTCAAATATTAGTGCCGAGTTCTTAGGTTGGGTTAGGTCAGGTTATATTAAGTTATTGATGTATATGAAGGCCCTACGGAGACGTAGAGGCCAACTCGCCAGGAATGTTGTCAAATATTACCGCCGAGATGATAGGTTGGGTTAGGTTAGGTTATATTACGTTATTGATGTATATGAAGGTTCCACGGAGACGCAGAAGCCAACTGACCAGGAATGTTGTCAAATATTACCGCCGAGATGATAGGTTGGGTTAGGTTACGTTATATTACGTTATTGATGTATATGAAGGTCCCACGGAGACGTAGAGGCCAACTCGCCAGGAATGCTGTCAAGTATTACCGCCGAGATGATAGGTTGGGTTAGGTTAGGTAATATTATGTTATTGATGTATATGAAGGTCCCACGGAGACGTAGAGGCCATCAAGCCAGGAATGTTGTCAAATATTACCGCCGAGATGTTAGGTTGGGTTAGGTCAGGTTATATTACGTGATTGATGTATATGGAGGCCCCACGGAGACGTAGAGGCCAACTCGCCAGGAATGTTGTCATATATTACCGCCGAGATGTTAGTTTGGGTTAGGTTAGGTTATATTACGTTATTGATGTATATGAAGGTCCCACGGAGACGTAGAGGCCAACTCGCCAGGAATGTTGTCAAATATTACCGCCGAGATGATAGGTTGGGTTAGGTTAGGTGATATTACGTTATTGATGTATATGAAGGTCCCACGGAGACGTAGAGGCCAACTCGCCAGGAATGTTGTCAAGTATTACCGCCGAGATGATAGGTTGGGTTAGGTTAGGTAATATTATGTTATTGATGTATATGAAGGTCCCACGGAGACGTAGAGGCCATCAAGCCAGGAATGTTGTCAAATATTACCGCCGAGATGTTACGTAGGTTTAGGTTAGGTTAAATTACGTTATTGATGTATATAAAAGTCCCACGGAGACGTAAAGGCCAACTCGCCAGGAATGTTGTCAAATATTAGTGCCGAGATTTTAGGTTGGGTTAGGTTAGGCTATATTACGTTATTGATGTATATGAAGGTCACACGGAGACGTAGAGGCCAACTCGCCAGGAATATTGTCAAATATTACCGCCGATATGATAGGTTGGTTTAGGTTACGTTATATTACGTTATTGATGTATATGAAGGTCCCACGGAGACGTAGAGGCCATCAAGCCAGGAATGTTGTCAAGCATTACCGCCGAGATGTTACGTAGGTTTAGGTTAGGTTAAATTACGTTATTGATGTATATAAAAGTCCCACGGAGACGTAGAGGCCAACTCGCCAGGAATGTTGTCAAATATTAGTGCCGAGATGATAGGTTGGGTTAGGTTAGGTTATATTACGTTATTGATGTATATGAAGGTTCCACGGAGACGCAGAAGCCAACTGACCAGGAATGTTGTCAAATATTACCGCCGAGATGATAGGTTGGGTTAGGTTAGGTTATATTACGTTATTGATGTATATCAAGGTCGCACGGAGGCGTAGAGACCAACTCGCCAGGAATGTTGTCAAATATTACCGCCGAGATGTTAGGTTGGGTTAGGTTTGGTCATATTACGTTATTGATGTATATGAAGGCCCCACGGAGACGTAGAGGCCAACTCGTCAGGAATGTTGTCATATATTACCGCCGAGATGTTAGTTTGGGTTAGGTTAGGTTATATTACGTTATTGATGTATATGAAGGTCCCACGGAGACGTGGAGTCCAACTCGCCAGGAATGTTGTCAAATATTACCGCCGAGATGATAGGTTGGGTTAGGTTAGGTGATATTACGTTATTGATGTATATGAAGGTCCCACGGAGACGTAGAGGCCAACTCGCCAGGAATGTTGTCAAGTATTACCGCCGAGATGATAGGTTGGGTTAGGTTAGTTAATATTATGTTATTGATGTATATGAAGGTCCCACGGAGACGTAGAGGCCATCAAGCCAGGAATGTTGTCAAACATTACCGCCGAGATGTTACGTAGGTTTAGGTTAGGTTAAATTACGTTATTGATGTATATAAAAGTCCCACGGAGACGTAGAGGACAACTCGCCTGGAATGTTGTCAAATATTAGTGCCGAATTCTTAGGTTGGGTTAGGTCAGGTTATATTACGTGATTGATGTATATGAAGGCCCTACGGAGACGTAGAGGCCAACTCGCCAGGAATGTTGTCAAATATTACCGCCGAGATGATAGGTTGGGTTAGGTTAGGTTATATTACGTTATTGATGTATATGAAGGTTCCACGGAGACGCAGAGGCCAACTGACCAGGAATGTTGTCAAATATTACCGCCGAGATGATAAGTTGGGTTAGGATAGATTATATTACGTTATTGGTGTATATGAAGGTCTCACGGGGAGGTAGAGGCCAACTCGCCAGGAATGTTGTCAAGTATTACCGCCGAGATGATAGGTTGGGTTAGGTTAGGTAATATTATGTTATTGATGTATATGAAGGTCCCACGGAGACGTAGAGGCCATCAAGCCAGGAATGTTGTCAAACATTACCGCCGAGATGTTACGTAGGTTTAGGTTAGGTTAAATTACGTTATTGATGTATATAAAAGTCCCACGGAGACGTAGAGGCCAACTCGCCTGGAATGTTGTCAAATATTAGTGCCGAGTTCTTAGGTTGGGTTAGGTCAGGTTATATTACGTTATTGATGTATATGAAGGCCCTACGGAGACGTAGAGGCCAACTCGCCAGGAATGATGTCAAATATTACCGCCGAGATGATAGGTTGGGTTAGGTTAGGTTATATTACGTTATTGATGTATATGAAGGTTCCACGGAGACGCAGAAGCCAACTGACCAGGAATGTTGTCAAATATTACCGCCGATATGATAGGTTGGGTTAGGTTAGGTTATATTACGTTATTGATGTATATGAAGGTCGCACGGAGGCGTAGAGACCAACTCGCCAGGAATGTTGTCAAATATTACCGCCGAGATGTTAGGTTGGGTTAGGTTTGGTCATATTACGTTATTGATGTATATGAAGGCCCCACGGAGACGTAGAGGCCAACTCGCCAGGAATGTTGTCATATATTACCGCCGAGATGTTAGTTTGGGTTAGGTTAGGTTATATTACGTTATTGATGTATATGAAGGTCCCACGGAGACGTGGAGGCCAACTCGCCAGGAATGTTGTCAAATATTACCGCCGAGATGATAGGTTGGGTTAGGTTAGGTGATATTACGTTATTGATGTATATGAAGGTCCCACGGAGACGTAGAGGCCAACTCGCCAGGAATGTTGTCAAGTATTACCGCCGAGATGATAGGTTGGGTTAGGTTAGGTAATATTATGTTATTGATGTATATGAAGGTCCCACGGAGACGTAGAGGCCATCAAGCCAGGAATGTTGTCAAACATTACCGCCGAGATGTTACGTAGGTTTAGGTTAGGTTAAATTACGTTATTGATGTATATAAAAGTCCCACGGAGACGTAGAGGCCAACTCGCCTGGAATGTTGTCTAATATTAGTGCCGAGTTCTTAGGTTGGGTTAGGTCAGGTTATATTACGTGATTGATGTATATGAAGGCCCTACGGAGACGTAGAGGCCAACTCGCCAGGAATGTTGTCAAATATTACCGCCGAGATGATAGGTTGGGTTAGGTTAGGTTATATTACGTTATTGATGTATATGAAGGTTCCACGGAGACGCAGAAGCCAACTCGTCAGGAATATTGTCAAATATTACCGCCGATATGATAGGTTGGTTTAGGTTACGTTATATTGCGTTATTGATGTATATGAAGGTCCCACGGAGACGTAGAGGCCATCAAGCCAGGAATGTTGTCAAATATTACCGCCGAGATGTTAGGTTGGGTTAGGTTTGGTTATATTACGTTATTGATGCATATGAAGGCCCCACGGAGACGTAGAGGCCAACTCGCCAGGAATGTTGTCATATATTACCGCCGAGATGTTAGTTTGGGTTAGGTTAGGCTATATTACGTTATTGATGTATATGAAGGTCCCACGGAGACGTAGAGGCCAACTCGCCAGGAATGTTGTCAAATATTACCGCCGAGATGATAGGTTGGGTTAGGTTAGGTGATATTACGTTATTGATGTATATGAAGGTCCCACGGAGACGTAGAGGCCAACTCGCCAGGAATGTTGTCAAGTATTACCGCCGAGATGATAGGTTGGGTTAGGTTAGGTAATATTATGTTATTGATGTATATGAAGGACCCACGGAGACGTAGAGGCCATCAAGCCAGGAATGTTGTCAAATATTACCGCCGAGATGTTACGTAGGTTTAGGTTAGGTTAAATTACGTTATTGATGTATATAAAAGTCCCACGGAGACGTAGAGGCCAACTCGCCAGGAATGTTGTCAAGTATTACCGCCGAGATGATAGGTTGGGTTAGGTTAGGTAATATTATGTTATTGATGTATATGAAGGTCCCACGGAGACGTAGAGGCCATCAAGCCAGGAATGTTGTCAAATATTACCGCCGAGATGTTACGTAGGTTTAGGTTAGGTTAAATTACGTTATTGATGTATATAAAAGTCCCACGGAGACGTAGAGGCCAACTCGCCTGGAATGTTGTCAAATATTAGTGCCGAGGTCTTAGGTTGGGTTAGGTCAGGTTATATTACGTGATTGATGTATATGAAGGTCTCACGGAGAGGTAGAGGCCAACTCGCCAGGAATGTTGTCAAATATTACCGCCGATATGATAGGTTGGGTTAGGTTACGTTATATTACGTTATTGATGTATATGTAGGTCCCACGGAGAGGTAGAGGCTAACTCGCCAGGAATGTTGTCAAATATTACCGCCGATATGATAGGTTGGGTTAGGTTACGTTATATTACGTTATTGAAGTATATGAAGGTTCCACGGAGACGCAGAGGCCAACTGACCAGGAATGTTGTCAAATATTACCGCCGAGATGATAGGTTGGGTTAGGTTAGATTATATTACGTTATTGATGTATATGAAGGTCCCACGGAGACGTAGAGGCCAACTCGCCAGGAATGTTGTCAAGTATTACCGCCGAGATGATAGGTTGGGTTAGGTTAGGTAATATTATGTTATTGATGTATATGAAGGTCCCACGGAGACGTAGAGGCCATCAAGCCAGGAATGTTGTCAAATATTACCGCCGAGATGTTACGTAGGTTTAGGTTAGGTTAAATTACGTTATTGATGTATATAAAAGTCCCACGGAGACGTAGAGGCCAACTCGCCTGGAATGTTGTCAAATATTAGTGCCGAGTTCTTAGGTTAGGTTAGGTCAGGTTATATTACGTGATTGATGTATATGAAGGTCTCACGGAGAGGTAGAGGCCAACTCGCCAGGAATGTTGTCAAATATTACCGCCGATATGATAGGTTGGGTTAGGTTACGTTATATTACGTTATTGATGTATATGTAGGTCCCACGGAGAGGTAGAGGCTAACTCGCCAGGAATGTTGTCAAATATTACCGCCGATATGATAGGTTGGGTTAGGTTACGTTATATTACGTTATTGAAGTATATGAAGGTTGCACGGAGAGGTAGAGGCCAACTCGCCAGGAATATTGTCAAATATTACCGCCGATATGATAGGTTGGTTTAGGTTACGTTATATTACGTTATTGATGTATATGAAGGTCGCACGGACAGATAGAGGCCAACTCGCCAGGAATGTTGTCAAATATTAGTGCCGAGATGTTAGGTTGGGTTAGGTTAGGCTATATTACGTTATTGATGTATATGAAGGTCCCACGGAGACGTAGAGGCCATCAAGCCAGGAATGTTGTCAAACATTACCGCCGAGATGTTACGTAGGTTTAGGTTAGGTTAAATTACGTTATTGATGTATATAAAAGTCCCACGGAGACGTAGAGGCCAACTCGCCAGGAATGTTGTCAAATATTACCGCCGAGATGATAGGTTGGGTTAGGTTAGGTTATATTACGTTATTGATGTATATGTAGGTCCCACGGAGAGGTAGAGGCTAACTCGCCAGGAATGTTGTCAAATATTACCGCCGAGATGATAGGTTGGTTTAGGTTAGATTATATTACGTTATTGAAGTATATGAAGGTTCCACGGAGACGCAGAGGCCAACTGACCAGGAATGTTGTCAAATATTACCGCCGAGATGATAGGTTGGGTTAGGTTAGATTATATTACGTTATTGATGTATATGAAGGTCCCACGGAGACGTAGAGGCCAACTCGCCAGGAATGTTGTCAAGTATTACCGCCGAGATGATAGGTTGGGTTAGGTTAGGTAATATTATGTTATTGATGTATATGAAGGTCCCACGGAGACGTAGAGGCCATCAAGCCAGGAATGTTGTCAAATATTACCGCCGAGATGTTACGTAGGTTTAGGTTAGGTTAAATTACGTTATTGATGTATATAAAAGTCCCACGGAGACGTAGAGGCCAACTCGCCTGGAATGTTGTCAAATATTAGTGCCGAGTTCTTAGGTTGGGTTAGGTCAGGTTATATTACGTGATTGATGTATATGAAGGTCTCACGGAGAGGTAGAGGCCAACTCGCCAGGAATGTTGTCAAATATTACCGCCGATATGATAGGTTGGGTTAGGTTACGTTATATTACGTTATTGATGTATATGTAGGTCCCACGGAGAGGTAGAGGCTAACTCGCCAGGAATGTTGTCAAATATTACCGCCGATATGATAGGTTGGGTTAGGTTACGTTATATTACGTTATTGAAGTATATGAAGGTTGCACGGAGAGGTAGAGGCCAACTCGCCAGGAATATTGTCAAATATTACCGCCGATATGATAGGTTGGTTTAGGTTACGTTATATTACGTTATTGATGTATATGAAGGTCGCACGGACAGATAGAGGCCAACTCGCCAGGAATGTTGTCAAATATTAGTGCCGAGATGTTAGGTTGGGTTAGGTTAGGCTATATTACGTTATTGATGTATATGAAGGTCCCACGGAGACGTAGAGGCCATCAAGCCAGGAATGTTGTCAAACATTACCGCCGAGATGTTACGTAGGTTTAGGTTAGGTTAACTTACGTTATTGATGTATATAAAAGTCCCACGGAGACGTAGAGGCCAACTCGCCAGGAATGTTGTCAAATATTACCGCCGAGATGATAGGTTGGGTTAGGTTTGGTTATATTACGTTATTGATGTATATGAAGGCCCCACGGAGACGTAGAAGCCAACTCGCCAGGAATGTTGTCAAATATTACCGCCGAGATGATAGGTTGGGTTAGGTTAGGTTATATTACGTGATTGATGTATATGAAGGTTCCACGGAGACGCAGAAGCCAACTGACCAGGAATGTTGTCAAATATTACCGCCGAGATGATAGGTTGGGTTAGGTTACGTTATATTACGTTATTGATGTATATGAAGGTCCCACGGAGACGTAGAGGCCAACTCGCCAGGAATGCTGTCAAGTATTACCGCCGAGATGATAGGTTGGGTTAGGTTAGGTAATATTATGTTATTGATGTATATGAAGGTCCCGCGGAGACGTAGAGGCCATCAAGCCAGGAATGTTGTCAAATATTACCGCCGAGATGTTACGTAGGTTTAGGTTAGGTTAAATTACGTTATTGATGTATATAAAAGTCCCACGGAGACGTAGAGGCCAACTCGCCAGGAATGTTGTCAATTATTACCGCCGAGATTATAGGTTGGGTTAGGTTAGGTTATATTACGTTATTGATGTATATGAAGGTTCCACGGAGACGCAGAGGCCAACTGACCAGGAATGTTGTCAAATATTACCGCCGAGATGATAGGTTGGGTTAGGTTAGATTATATTACGTTATTGATGTATATGAAGGTCTCACGGAGAGGTAGAGGCCAACTCGCCAGGAATGTTGTCAAATATTACCGCCGATATGATAGGTTGGGTTAGGTTACGTTATATTACGTTGTTGATGTATATGAAGGTCGCACGGAGAGATAGAGGCCAACTCGCCAGGAATGTTGTCAAATATTAGTGCCGAGATGTTAGGTTGGGTTAGGTTAGGCTATATTACGTTATTGATGTATATGAAGGTCCCACGGAGACGTAGAGGCCAACTCGCCAGGAATATTGTCAAATATTACCGCCGATATGATAGGTTGGTTTAGGTTACGTTATATTACGTTATTGATGTATATGAAGGTCCCACGGAGACGTAGAGGCCATCAAGCCAGGAATGTTGTCAAACATTACCGCCGAGATGTTACGTAGGTTTAGGTTAGGTTAAATTACGTTATTGATGTATATAAAAGTCCCACGGAGACGTAGAGGCCAACTCGCCAGGAATGTTGTCAAATATTACCGCCGGGATGATAGGTATGGGTTAGGTTAGGTTATATTACGTTATTGATGTATATGAAGGTTCCACGGAGACGTAGAGGCCAACTGACCAGGAATGTTGTCAAATAATACCGCCGAGATGTTAGGTTGGGTTAGGTTTGGTTATATTACGTTATTGATGTATATGAAGGCCCCACGGAGACGTAGAAGCCAACTCGCCAGGAATGTTGTCAAATATTACCGCCGAGATGTTAGGTTGGGTTAGGTTAGGTTATATTACGTTATTGATGTATATGAAGGCCCCACGGAGACGTAGAGGCCAACTCGCCAGGAATGTTGTCAAATATTACCGCCTAGATGTTAGGTTGGTTCAGGTTAGGTTAAATTACGTTATTGATGTATATAAAAGTCCCACGGAGACGTAGAGGCCAAATCGACAGGAATGTTTTCAAATATAACCGCCGAGATGACAGGTTGGGTTAGGTTAGGTGATATTACGTTATTGATGTATATGAAGGTCCCACGGAGACGTAGAACTCAACTCGCCACGAATGTTGTCAAATATTACTGCCGAGATGATAGGTTGCTTCAGGTTAGGTTATATTACGTCATTAATGTATATGAAGGTCCCACGGAGAGGTAGAGGCCAACTCGTCAGGAATGTTGTCAAATATTACCGCCGAGATGATATGTTGGGTTAGGTTACGTTATATTACGTTATTGATGTATATGAAGGTCCCACGGAGACGTAGAGGCCATCAAGCCAGGAATGTTGTCAAACATTACCGCGGAGTTGTTACGTAGGTTTAGGTTAGGTTAAATTACGTTATTGATGTATATAAAAGTCCCACGGAGACGTAGAGTCCTACTCGCCAGGAATGTTGTCAAATATTACCGCCGAGATGATAGGTTGGGTTAGGCTAGATTATATTACGTTATTGACGTATATGAAGGTCCCGCGGAGACGTAGAGGCCAACTCGCCAGGAATGTTGTCAAATATTAGTGCCGAGATGTTAGGTTGGGTTAGGTTAGGTTATATTACGTTATTGATGTATATAAAATTCCCACAGAGACGTAGAGGCCAACTCGCCAGGAATGTTGTCAAATATTAGTACCGAGATCTTAGGTTGGGTTACGTTGGTGATATTACGTTATTGATGTATATGAAGGTCCCACGGAGACGTAGAGCTCAACTCGCCAGGAATGTTGTCAAATATTACTGCCGAGATGATAGGTTGCTTCAGGTTAGGTTATATTACGTTATTGATGTATATGAAGGTCCCACGGAGAGGTAGAGGCCAACTCGTCAGGAATGTTGTCAAATATTACCGCCGAGATGATATGTTGGGTTAGGTTAGGTTATATTACGTTATTGATGTATATGAAGGTCGCACGGAGAGATAGAGTCCAACTCGCCAGGAATGTTGTCAAATATTAGTGCCGAGATGTTAGGTTGGGTTAGGTTAGGTTATATTACGTTATTGATGTATATGAAGGTCCCACGGAGACGTAGAGGCCAACTCGCCAGGAATATTGTCAAATATTACCGCCGATATGATAGGTTGGTTTAGGTTACGTTATATTACGTTATTGATGTATATGAAGGTCCCACGGATACGTAGAGGCCATCAAGCCAGGAATGTTGTCAAACATTACCGCCGAGTTGTTACGTAGGTTTAGGTTAGGTTAAATTACGTTATTGATGTATATAAAAGTCCCACGGAGACGTAGATTCCTACTCGCCAGGAATGTTGTCAAATATTAGTGCCGAGATTTTAGGTTGGGTTAGGTTAGGCTATATTACGTTATTGATGTATATGAAGGTCACACGGAGACGTAGAGGCCAACTCGCCAGGAATATTGTCAAATATTACCGCCGATATGATAGGTTGGTTTAGGTTACGTTATATTACGTTATTGATGTATATGAAGGTCCCACGGAGACGTAGAGGCCATCAAGCCAGGAATGTTGTCAAACATTACCGCCGAGATGTTACGTAGGTTTAGGTTAGGTTAAATTACGTTATTGATGTATATAAAAGTCCCACGGAGACGTAGAGGCCAACTCGCCGGGAATGTTGTCAAATATTACCGCCGAGATGATAGGTATGGGTTAGGTTAGGTTATATTACGTTATTGATGTATATGAAGGTTCCACGGAGACGCAGAGGCCAACTGACCAGGAATGTTGTCAAACATTACCGCCGAGATGTTACGTAGGTTTAGGTTAGGTTAAATTACGTTATTGATGTATATAAAAGTCCCACGGAGACGTGGAGGCCAACTCGCCTGGAATGTTGTCAAATATTAGTGCCGAGTTCTTAGGTTGGGTTAGGTCAGGTTATATTACGTTATTGATGTATATGAAGGCCCTACGGAGACGTAGAGGCCAACTCGCCAGGAATGTTGTCAAATATTACCGCCGAGATGATAGGTTGGGTTAGGTTAGGTTATATTACGTTATTGATGTATATGAAGGTTCCACGGAGACGCAGAAGCCAACTGACCAGGAATGTTGTCAAATATTACCGCCGAGATGATAGGTTGGGTTAGGTGACGTTATATTACGTTATTGATGTATATGAAGGTCCCACGGAGACGTAGAGGCCAACTCGCCAGGAATGCTGTCAAGTATTACCGCCGAGATGATAGGTTGGGTTAGGTTAGGTAATATTATGTTATTGATGTATATGAAGGTCCCACGGAGACGTAGAGGCCATCAAGCCAGGAATGTTGTCAAATATTACCGCCGAGATGTTACGTAGGTTTAGGTTAGGTTAAATTACGTTATTGATGTATATAAAAGTCCCACGGAGACGTAGAGGCCAACTCGCCAGGAATGTTGTCAATTATTACCGCCGAGATGATAGGTTGGGTTAGGTTAGGTTATATTACGTTATTGATGTATATGAAGGTTCCACGGAGACGCAGAGGCCAACTGACCAGGAATGTTGTCAAATATTACCGCCGAGATGATAGGTTGGGTTAGGTTAGATTATATTACGTTATTGATGTATATGAAGGTCTCACGGAGAGGTAGAGGCCAACTCGCCAGGAATGTTGTCAAATATTACCGCCGATATGATAGGTTGGGTTAGGTTACGTTATATTACGTTATTGATGTATATGAAGGTCGCACGGAGAGATAGAGGCCAACTCGCCAGGAATGTTGTCAAATATTAGTGCCGAGATGTTAGGTTGGGTTAGGTTAGGCTATATTACGTTATTGATGTATATGAAAGTCCCACGGAGACGTAGAGGCCAACTCGCCAGGAATATTGTCAAATATTACCGCCGATATGATAGGTTGGTTTAGGTTACGTTATATTACGTTATTGATGTATATGAAGGTCCCACGGAGACGTAGAGGCCATCAAGCCAGGAATGTTGTCAAATATTACCGCCGAGATGTTAGGTTGGGTTAGGTCAGGTTATATTACGTGATTGATGTATATGGAGGCCCCACGGAGACGTAGAGGCCAACTCGCCAGGAATGTTGTCATATATTACCGCCGAGATGTTAGTTTGGGTTAGGTTAGGTTATATTACGTTATTGATGTATATGAAGGTCCCACGGAGACGTAGAGGCCAACTCGCCAGGAATGTTGTCAAATATTACCGCCGAGATGATAGGTTGGGTTAGGTTAGGTGATATTACGTTATTGATGTATATGAAGGTCCCACGGAGACGTAGAGGCCAACTCGCCAGGAATGTTGTCAAGTATTACCGCCGAGATGATAGGTTGGGTTAGGTTAGGTAATATTATGTTATTGATGTATATGAAGGTCCCACGGAGACGTAGAGGCCATCAAGCCAGGAATGTTGTCAAATATTACCGCCGAGATGTTACGTAGGTTTAGGTTAGGTTAAATTACGTTATTGATGTATATAAAAGTCCCACGGAGACGTAAAGGCCAACTCGCCAGGAATGTTGTCAAATATTAGTGCCGAGATTTTAGGTTGGGTTAGGTTAGGCTATATTACGTTATTGATGTATATGAAGGTCACACGGAGACGTAGAGGCCAACTCGCCAGGAATATTGTCAAATATTACCGCCGATATGATAGGTTGGTTTAGGTTACGTTATATTACGTTATTGATGTATATGAAGGTCCCACGGAGACGTAGAGGCCATCAAGCCAGGAATGTTGTCAAGCATTACCGCCGAGATGTTACGTAGGTTTAGGTTAGGTTAAATTACGTTATTGATGTATATAAAAGTCCCACGGAGACGTAGAGGCCAACTCGCCAGGAATGTTGTCAAATATTACCGCCGAGATGATAGGTTGGGTTAGGTTAGGTTATATTACGTTATTGATGTATATGAAGGTTCCACGGAGACGCAGAAGCCAACTGACCAGGAATGTTGTCAAATATTACCGCCGAGATGATAGGTTGGGTTAGGTTAGGTTATATTACGTTATTGATGTATATGAAGGTCGCACGGAGGCGTAGAGACCAACTCGCCAGGAATGTTGTCAAATATTACCGCCGAGATGTTAGGTTGGGTTAGGTTTGGTCATATTACGTTATTGATGTATATGAAGGCCCCACGGAGACGTAGAGGCCAACTCGTCAGGAATGTTGTCATATATTACCGCCGAGATGTTAGTTTGGGTTAGGTTAGGTTATATTACGTTATTGATGTATATGAAGGTCCCACGGAGACGTGGAGTCCAACTCGCCAGGAATGTTGTCAAATATTACCGCCGAGATGATAGGTTGGGTTAGGTTAGGTGATATTACGTTATTGATGTATATGAAGGTCCCACGGAGACGTAGAGGCCAACTCGCCAGGAATGTTGTCAAGTATTACCGCCGAGATGATAGGTTGGGTTAGGTTAGTTAATATTATGTTATTGATGTATATGAAGGTCCCACGGAGACGTAGAGGCCATCAAGCCAGGAATGTTGTCAAACATTACCGCCGAGATGTTACGTAGGTTTAGGTTAGGTTAAATTACGTTATTGATGTATATAAAAGTCCCACGGAGACGTAGAGGACAACTCGCCTGGAATGTTGTCAAATATTAGTGCCGAATTCTTAGGTTGGGTTAGGTCAGGTTATATTACGTGATTGATGTATATGAAGGCCCTACGGAGACGTAGAGGCCAACTCGCCAGGAATGTTGTCAAATATTACCGCCGAGATGATAGGTTGGGTTAGGTTAGGTTATATTACGTTATTGATGTATATGAAGGTTCCACGGAGACGCAGAGGCCAACTGACCAGGAATGTTGTCAAATATTACCGCCGAGATGATAAGTTGGGTTAGGATAGATTATATTACGTTATTGATGTATATGAAGGTCTCACGGGGAGGTAGAGGCCAACTCGCCAGGAATGTTGTCAAGTATTACCGCCGAGATGATAGGTTGGGTTAGGTTAGGTAATATTATGTTATTGATGTATATGAAGGTCCCACGGAGACGTAGAGGCCATCAAGCCAGGAATGTTGTCAAACATTACCGCCGAGATGTTACGTAGGTTTAGGTTAGGTTAAATTACGTTATTGATGTATATAAAAGTCCCACGGAGACGTAGAGGCCAACTCGCCTGGAATGTTGTCAAATATTAGTGCCGAGTTCTTAGGTTGGGTTAGGTCAGGTTATATTACGTTATTGATGTATATGAAGGCCCTACGGAGACGTAGAGGCCAACTCGCCAGGAATGTTGTCAAATATTACCGCCGAGATGATAGGTTGGGTTAGGTTAGGTTATATTACGTTATTGATGTATATGAAGGTTCCACGGAGACGCAGAAGCCAACTGACCAGGAATGTTGTCAAATATTACCGCCGATATGATAGGTTGGGTTAGGTTAGGTTATATTACGTTATTGATGTATATGAAGGTCGCACGGAGGCGTAGAGACCAACTCGCCAGGAATGTTGTCAAATATTACCGCCGAGATGTTAGGTTGGGTTAGGTTTGGTCATATTACGTTATTGATGTATATGAAGGCCCCACGGAGACGTAGAGGCCAACTCGCCAGGAATGTTGTCATATATTACCGCCGAGATGTTAGTTTGGGTTAGGTTAGGTTATATTACGTTATTGATGTATATGAAGGTCCCACGGAGACGTGGAGGCCAACTCGCCAGGAATGTTGTCAAATATTACCGCCGAGATGATAGGTTGGGTTAGGTTAGGTGATATTACGTTATTGATGTATATGAAGGTCCCACGGAGACGTAGAGGCCAACTCGCCAGGAATGTTGTCAAGTATTACCGCCGAGATGATAGGTTGGGTTAGGTTAGGTAATATTATGTTATTGATGTATATGAAGGTCCCACGGAGACGTAGAGGCCATCAAGCCAGGAATGTTGTCAAACATTACCGCCGAGATGTTACGTAGGTTTAGGTTAGGTTAAATTACGTTATTGATGTATATAAAAGTCCCACGGAGACGTAGAGGCCAACTCGCCTGGAATGTTGTCTAATATTAGTGCCGAGTTCTTAGGTTGGGTTAGGTCAGGTTATATTACGTGATTGATGTATATGAAGGCCCTACGGAGACGTAGAGGCCAACTCGCCAGGAATGTTGTCAAATATTACCGCCGAGATGATAGGTTGGGTTAGGTTAGGTTATATTACGTTATTGATGTATATGAAGGTTCCACGGAGACGCAGAAGCCAACTCGCCAGGAATATTGTCAAATATTACCGCCGATATGATAGGTTGGTTTAGGTTACGTTATATTGCGTTATTGATGTATATGAAGGTCCCACGGAGACGTAGAGGCCATCAAGCCAGGAATGTTGTCAAATATTACCGCCGAGATGTTACGTAGGTTTAGGTTAGGTTAAATTACGTTATTGATGTATATAAAAGTCCCACGGAGACGTAGAGGCCAACTCGCCTGGAATGTTGTCAAATATTAGTGCCGAGGTCTTAGGTTGGGTTAGGTCAGGTTATATTACGTGATTGATGTATATGAAGGTCTCACGGAGAGGTAGAGGCCAACTCGCCAGGAATGTTGTCAAATATTACCGCCGATATGATAGGTTGGGTTAGGTTAGATTATATTACGTTATTGAAGTATATGAAGGTTCCACGGAGACGCAGAGGCCAACTGACCAGGAATGTTGTCAAATATTACCGCCGAGATGATAGGTTGGGTTAGGTTAGATTATATTACGTTATTGATGTATATGAAGGTCCCACGGAGACGTAGAGGCCAACTCGCCAGGAATGTTGTCAAGTATTACCGCCGAGATGATAGGTTGGGTTAGGTTAGGTAATATTATGTTATTGATGTATATGAAGGTCCCACGGAGACGTAGAGGCCATCAAGCCAGGAATGTTGTCAAATATTACCGCCGAGATGTTACGTAGGTTTAGGTTAGGTTAAATTACGTTATTGATGTATATAAAAGTCCCACGGAGACGTAGAGGCCAACTCGCCTGGAATGTTGTCAAATATTAGTGCCGAGTTCTTAGGTTGGGTTAGGTCAGGTTATATTACGTGATTGATGTATATGAAGGTCTCACGGAGAGGTAGAGGCCAACTCGCCAGGAATGTTGTCAAATATTATCGCCGATATGATAGGTTGGGTTAGGTTACGTTATATTACGTTATTGATGTATATGTAGGTCCCACGGAGAGGTAGAGGCTAACTCGCCAGGAATGTTGTCAAATATTACCGCCGAGATGATAGGTTGGGTTAGGTTACGTTATATTACGTTATTGAAGTATATGAAGGTTGCACGGAGAGGTAGAGGCCAACTCGCCAGGAATATTGTCAAATATTACCGCCGATATGATAGGTTGGTTTAGGTTACGTTATATTACGTTATTGATGTATATGAAGGTCGCACGGACAGATAGAGGCCAACTCGCCAGGAATGTTGTCAAATATTAGTGCCGAGATGTTAGGTTGGGTTAGGTTAGGCTATATTACGTTATTGATGTATATGAAGGTCCCACGGAGACGTAGAGGCCATCAAGCCAGGAATGTTGTCAAACATTACCGCCGAGATGTTACGTAGGTTTAGGTTAGGTTAAATTACGTTATTGATGTATATAAAAGTCCCACGGAGACGTAGAGGCCAACTCGCCAGGAATGTTGTCAAATATTACCGCCGAGATGATAGGTTGGGTTAGGTTTGGTTATATTACGTTATTGATGTATATGAAGGCCCCACGGAGACGTAGAAGCCAACTCGCCAGGAATGTTGTCAAATATTACCGCCGAGATGTTAGGTTGGGTTAGGTTAGGTTATATTACGTTATTGATGTATATGAAGGCCCCACGGAGACGTAGAGGCCAACTCGCCAGGAATGTTGTCAAATATTACCGCCTAGATGTTAGGTTGGTTCAGGTTAGGTTAAATTACGTTATTGATGTATATAAAAGTCCCACGGAGACGTAGAGGCCAAATCGACAGGAATGTTTTCAAATATAACCGCCGAGATGACAGGTTGGGTTAGGTTAGGTGATATTACGTTATTGATGTATATGAAGGTCCCACGGAGACGTAGAACTCAACTCGCCACGAATGTTGTCAAATATTACTGCCGAGATGATAGGTTGCTTCAGGTTAGGTTATATTACGTTATTAATGTATATGAAGGTCCCACGGAGGGGTAGAGGCCAACTCGTCAGGAATGTTGTCAAATATTACCGCCGAGATGATATGTTGGGTTAGGTTACGTTATATTACGTTATTGATGTATATGAAGGTCCCACGGAGACGTAGAGGCCATCAAGCCAGGAATGTTGTCAAACATTACCGCGGAGTTGTTACGTAGGTTTAGGTTAGGTTAAATTACGTTATTGATGTATATAAAAGTCCCACGGAGACGTAGAGTCCTACTCGCCAGGAATGTTGTCAAATATTACCGCCGAGATGATAGGTTGGGTTAGGCTAGATTATATTACGTTATTGACGTATATGAAGGTCCCGCGGAGACGTAGAGGCCAACTCGCCAGGAATGTTGTCAAATATTAGTGCCGAGATGTTAGGTTGGGTTAGGTTAGGTTATATTACGTTATTGATGTATATAAAATTCCCACAGAGACGTAGAGGCCAACTCGCCAGGAATGTTGTCAAATATTAGTACCGAGATCTTAGGTTGGGTTACGTTGGTGATATTACGTTATTGATGTATATGAAGGTCCCACGGAGACGTAGAGCTCAACTCGCCAGGAATGTTGTCAAATATTACTGCCGAGATGATAGGTTGCTTCAGGTTAGGTTATATTACGTTATTGATGTATATGAAGGTCCCACGGAGAGGTAGAGGCCAACTCGTCAGGAATGTTGTCAAATATTACCGCCGAGATGATATGTTGGGTTAGGTTAGGTTATATTACGTTATTGATGTATATGAAGGTCGCACGGAGAGATAGAGTCCAACTCGCCAGGAATGTTGTCAAATATTAGTGCCGAGATGTTAGGTTGGGTTAGGTTAGGTTATATTACGTTATTGATGTATATGAAGGTCCCACGGAGACGTAGAGTCCAACTCGCCAGGAATATTGTCAAATATTACCGCCGATATGATAGGTTGGTTTAGGTTACGTTATATTACGTTATTGATGTATATGAAGGTCCCACGGATACGTAGAGGCCATCAAGCCAGGAATGTCGTCAAACATTACCGCCGAGTTGTTACGTAGGTTTAGGTTAGGTTAAATTACGTTATTGATGTATATAAAAGTCCCACGGAGACGTAGAGTCCTACTCGCCAGGAATGTTGTCAAATATTACCGCCGAGATGATAGGTTGGGTTAGGTTAGGTTATATTACGTTATTGATGTATATGAAGGTTCCACGGAGACGTAGAGGCCAAATGACCAGGAATGTTGTCAAATATTACCGCCGAGATGATAGGTTGGGTTAGGCTAGATTATATTACGTTATTGACGTATATGAAGGTCCCGCGGAGAGGTAGAGGCCAACTCACCAGGAATGTTGTCAAATATTACCGCCGAGATGTTAGGTTGGGTTAGGTTAGGTTACATTACGTTATTGATGTATATGAAGGCCCCACGGAGACGTAGAGGCCAACTCGCCAGGAATGTTGTCAAATATTACCGCCGAGATGTTAGGTTGGGTCAGGTTAGGTTAAATTACGTTATTGATGTATATAAAAGTCCCACGGAGACGTAGCGGCCAACTCGACAGGAATGTTTTCAAATATAACCGCCGAGATGACAGGTTGGGTTAGGTTAGGTGATATTACGTTATTGATGTATATGAAGGTCCCACGGAGACGTAGAACTCAACTCGCCACGAATGTTGTCAAATATTACTGCCGAGATGATAGGTTGCTTCAGGTTAGGGTATATTACGTTATTGATGTATATGAAGGTCCCACGGAGAGGTAGAGGCCAACTCGTCAGGAACGTTGTCAAATATTACCGCCGAGATGATATGTTGGGTTAGGTTAGGTTATATTACGTTATTGATGTATATGAAGGTCGCACGGAGAGATAGAGGCCTACTCGCCAGGCATGTTGTCAAATATTAGTGCCGAGATGTTAGGTTGGGTTAGGTTAGGTTATATTACGTTATTGATGTATACGAAGGTCCCACGGAGAGGTAGAGGCCAACTCGCCAGGAATGTTGTCAAATATTAGTGCCGAGATGTTAGGTTGGGTTAGGTTAGGTGATATTACGCTATTGATGTATATGAAGGCCCCACGGAGACGTAGAGGCCAACTCGCCAGGAATGTTGTCAAATATTAGTGCCGAGATCTTAGGTTGGGTTAGGTTAGGTTATATTACGTTATTGATGTATATAAAATTCCCACAGAGACGTAGAGGCCAACTCGCCAGGAATGTTGTCAAATATTAGTGCCGAGATCTTAGGTTGGGTTAGGTTAGGTGATATTACGTTATTGATGTATATGAAGGTCCCACGGAGACGTAGAACTCAATTCGCCACGAATGTTGTCAAATATTACTGCCGAGACGATAGGTTGCTTCAGGTTAGGTTATATTACGTTATTGATGTATATGAAGGTCCCACGGAGAGGTAGAGGCCAACTCGTCAGGAATGTTGTCAAATATTACCGCCGAGATGATATGTTGGGTTAGGTTAAGTTATACTACGTTATTGATGTATATGAAGGTCCCACGGAGACGTAGAGGCCGACTCGCCAGGAATGTTGTCAAATATTACCGCCGAGATGATAGGTTGGTTTAGGTTAGGTTATATTACGTTATTGATGTATATGAAGGTCCCACGGAGACGTAGAGGCCAACTCGCCAGGAATGTTGTCAAATATTACCGCCGAGATGTTAGGATGGGTTAGGTTAGGTTATATTACGTTATTGATGTATATGAAGGTCCCACGGAGACGTAGAGGCCAACTCGTCAGGAATGTTGTCAAATATTACCGCCGAGATGATAGGTTGGTTCAGGTTAGGTTAAATTACGTTATTGATGTATATGAAGGTCGCACGGAGGCGTAGAGACCAACTCGCCAGGAATGTTTTCAAATATTACCGCCGAGATGTTAGGTTGGGTTAGGCTTGGTTATATTACGTTATTGATGTATATGAAGGCCCCACGGAAACGTAGAGGCCAACTCGCCAGGAATGTTGTCAAATATTACCGCCTAGATGTTAGGTTGGGTCAGGTTAGGTTAAATTACGTTATTGATGAATATAAAAGTCCCACGGAGACGTAGAGGCCAACTCGACAGGAATGTTTTCAAATATAACCGCCGAGATGACAGGTTGGGTTAGGTTAGGTGATATTACGTTATTGATGTATATGGTCCCACGGAGACGTAGAACTCAATTCGCCACGAATGTTGTCAAATATTACTGCCGAGACGATAGGTTGCTTCAGGTTAGGTTATATTACGTTATTGATGTATATGAAGGTCCCACGGAGAGGTAGAGGCCAACTCGTCAGGAATGTTGTCAAATATTACCGCCGAGATGATATGTTGGGTTAGGTTAAGTTATATTACGTTATTGATGTATATGAAGGTCCCACGGAGACGTAGAGGCCGACTCGCCAGGAATGTCGTCAAATATTACCGCCGAGATGATAGGTTGGTTTAGGTTAGGTTATATTACGTTATTGATGTATATGAAGGTCCCACGGAGACGTAGAGGCCAACTCGCCAGGAATGTTGTCAAATATTACCGCCGAGATGTTAGGATGGGTTAGGTTAGGTTATATTACGTTATTGATGTATATGAAGGTCCCACGGAGACGTAGAGGCCAACTCGTCAGGAATGTTGTCAAATATTACCTCCGAGATGATAGGTTGGTTCAGGTTAGGTTATATTACGTTATTGATGTATATGAAGGTCGCACGGAAGCGTAGAGACCAACTCGCCAGGTATGTTGTCAAATATTACCGCCGAGATGTTAGGTTGGGTTAGGTTTGGTTATATTACGTTCTTGATGTATATGAAGGCCCCACGGAAGCGTAGAGGCAAACTCGCCAGGAATGTTGTCAAATATTACCGCCGAGATGATAGGTTGGGTTAGGTTAAGTTATATTACGAATTTGATGTATATGAAGGTTCCACGGAGACGTAGAGGCCAACTGACCAGGAATGTTGTCAAATATTACCGCCGAGATGTTAGGTTGGGTTAGGTTTGGTTATATTACGTTATTGATGTATATGAAGGCCCCACGGAGACGTAGAAGCCAACTCGCCAGGAATGTTGTCAAATATTACCGCCGAGATGTTAGGTTGGGTTAGGTTAGGTGATATTACGTTATTGATGTATATGAAGGTCCCACGGAGACGTAGAACTCAACTCGCCACGAATGTTGTCAAATATTACTGCCGAGATGATAGGTTGCTTCAGGTTAGGTTATATTACGTTATTGATGTATATGAAGGTCCCACGGAGAGGTAGAGGCCAACTCGTCAGGAATGTTGTCAAATATTACCGCCGAGATGATATGTTGGGTTAGGTTAGGTTATATTACGTTATTGATGTATATGAAGGTCGCACGCAGACGTAGAGGCCAACTCGCCAGGAATATTGTCAAATATAACCGCCGATATGATAGGTTGGTTTAGGTTACGTTATATTACGTTATTGATGTATATGAAGGTCCCACGGAGAGGTAGAGGCCAACTCGCCAGGAATGTTGTCAAATATTAGTGCCGAGATGTTAGGTTGGGATAGGTTAGGCTATATTACGTTATTGATGTATATGAAGTTCCCACGGAGACGTAGAGGCCAACTCGTCAGGAATGTTGTCAAATATTACCGCCGATATGTTAGGTTGGGTTAGGTTAGGTTATATTACGTTAGTGATGTATATGAAGGTCGCACGGAGGCGTAGAGACCAACTCGCCAGGAATGTTGTCAAATATTACCGCCGAGATGTTAGGTTGGGTTAGGTTTGGTTATATTACGTTATTGATGTATATGAAGGCCCCACGGAAACGTAGAGGCCAACTCGCCAGGAATTTTGTCAAATATTACCGCCGAGATGATAGGTTGGGTTAGGTTAAGTTATATTACGTTATTGATGTATATGAAGGTTCCACGGAGACGTAGAGGCCAACTGATCAGGAATGTTGTCAAATATTACCGCCGAGATGATAGGTTGGGTTAGGTTAGATTATATTACGTTATTGACGTATATGAAGGTCCCACGGAGAGGTAGAGGCCAACTCGCCAGGAATGTTGTCAAATATTATCGCCGAGATGTTAGGTTGGGTTAGGTTAGGTTATATTACGTTATTGATGTATATAAAATTCCCATAGAGACGTAGAGGCCAACTCGCCAGGAATGTTGTCAAATATTAGTGCCGAGATCTTAGGTTGGGTTAGGTTAGGTGATATTACGTTATTGATGTATATGAAGGTCCCACGGAGACGTAGAGCTCAACTCGCCAGGAATGTTGTCAAATATTACCGCCGAGATGATAGGTTGGTTCAGGTTAGGTTAAATTACGTTATTGATGTATATGAAGGTCGCACGGAGGCGTAGAGACCAACTCGCCAGGAATGTTGTCAAATATTACCGCCGAGATGTTAGGTTGGGTTAGGTTTGGTTATATTACGTTATTGATGTATATGAAGGCCCCACGGAAACGTAGAGGCCAACTCGCCAGGAATGTTGTCAAATATTACCGCCGAGATGATAGGTTGGGTTAGGTTAAGTAATATTACGTTATTGATGTATATGAAGGTTCCACGGAGACGTAGAGGCCAACTGATCAGGAATGTTGTCAAATATTACCGCCGAGATGATAGGTTGGGTTAGGTTAGATTATATTACGTTATTGACGTATATGAAGGTCCCACGGAGAGGTAGAGGCCAACTCGCCAGGAATGTTGTCAAATATTACCGCCGAGATGTTAGGTTGGGTTAGGTTAGGTTATATTACGTTATTGATGTATATAAAATTCCCACAGAGACGTAGAGGCCAACTCGCCAGGAATGTTGTCAAATATTAGTGCCGAGATCTTAGGTTGGGTTAGGTTAGGTGATATTACGTTATTGATGTATATGAAGGTCCCACGGAGACGTAGAGCTCAACTCGCCAGGAATGTTGTCAAATATTACCGCCGAGATGATAGGTTGGTTCAGGTTAGGTTAAATTACGTTATTGATGTATATGAAGGTCGCACGGAGGCGTAGAGACCAACTCGCCAGGAATGTTGTCAAATATTACCGCCGAGATATTAGGTTGGGTTAGGTTTGGTTATATTACGTTATTGATGTATATGAAGGCCCCACGGAAACGTAGAGGCCAACTCGCCAGGAATGTTGTCAAATATTACCGCCGAGATGATAGGTTGGGTTAGGTTAAGTTATATTACGTTATTGATGTATATGAAGGTTCCACGGGGACGTAGAGGCCAACTGACCAGGAATGTCGTCAGATATTACCGCCGAGATGTTAGGTTGGGTTAGGTTAGGTTATATTACGTTATTGATGTATATGAAGGCCCCACGGAGACGTAGAGGCCAACTCGCCAGGAATGTTGTCAAATATTACCGCCGAGATGTTAGGTTGGGATAGGTTAGGCTATATTACGTTATTGATGTATATGAAGGTCCCACGGAGACGTAGAGGCCAACTCGCCAGGAATATTGTCAAATATTACCGCCGATATGATAGGTTGGTTTAGGTTACGTTATATTACGTTATTGATGTATATGAAGGTCCCACGGAGACGTAGAGACCGTCAAGCCAGGAATGTTGTCAAATATTAGTGCCGAGATCTTAGGTTGGGTTAGGTTAGGTGATATTACGTTATTTATGTATATGAATGTCCGACGGACACGTAGATGCCAACTCCCCAGGAATGTTGTCAAATATTACCGCCGAGATGTTACGTTGGGTTAGGTTAGGTTAAATTACGTTTTGATGTATATAAAAGTCACACGGAGACGTAGAGGCCAACATCGACAGGAATGTTTTCAAATATTACCGCCGATATGATAGGTTGGTTTAGGTTACGTTATATTACGTTATTGATGTATATAAAGGTCCCACGGAAACATAGAGGCCCACTCGCCAGGAATGTTGTCAAATATTACCGCCGAGATGTTAGGTTGGGTTAGGTTACGTTATATTACGTTATTGATGTATATAAAATTCCCACAGAGACGTAGAGGCCAACTCGCCAGGAATGTTGTCAAATATTAGTGCCGAGATCTTAGGTTGGGTTAGGTTAGGTGATATTACGTTATTGATGTATATGAAGGTCCCACGGAGACGTAGAGCTCAACTCGCAGGAATGTTGTCAAATATTAACGCCGAGATGATATTTTGGTTCAGGTTAGGTTATATTACGTTATTGATGTATATGAAGGCCGCACGGATGCGTAGAGACCAACTCGCCAAGAATGTTGTCAAATATTACCGCCGAGATGTTAGGTTGGGTTAGGTTTGGTTATATTACGTTATTGATGTATATGAAGGCCCCACGGAGACGTAGAAGCCAACTCGCCAGGAATGTTGTCAAATATTACCGCCGAGATGTTAGGTTGGGTTAGGTTAGGTTATATTACGTTATTGATGTATATGAAGGCCCCACGGAGACGTAGAGGCCAACTCGCCAGGAATGTTGTCAAATATTACCGCCGAGATGTTAGGTTGCTTCAGGTTAGGTTATATTACGTTATTGATGTATATGAAGGTCCCACGGAGAGATAGAGGCCAACTCGCCAGGAATGTTGTCAAATATTAGTGCCGAGATGTTAGGTTGGGTTAGGTTAGGTTATATACGTTATTGATGTATATGAAGGTCCCACGGAGACGTAGAGGCCAACTCGCCAGCAATGTTGTCAAATATTAGTGCCGAGATCTTAGGTTGGGTTAGGTTAGATTATATTACGTTATTGACGTATATGAAGGTCCCACGGAGAGGTAGAGGCCAACTGGCCAGGAATGTTGTCAAATATTACCGCCGAGATGTTAGGTTGGGTTAGGTTTGGTTATATTACGTTATTGATGTATATGAATGCCCCACGGAGACGTAGAGGCCAACTCGCCAGGAATGTTGTCAAATATTACCGCCGAGATGTTAGGTTGGGTTAGGTTAGGTTATATTACGTTATTGATGTATATGAAGGCCCCACGGAGACGTAGAGGCCAACTCGCCAGAAATATTGTAAAATATTACCGCCGATACGATAGGTTGGGTTAGGTTAGGTTATATTACGTTATTGATGTATATGAAGGTCCCACGGAGACGTAGAGGCCAACTCGTCAGGAATGTTGTCAAATATTACCTCCGAGATGATAGGTTGGTTCAGGTTAGGTTATATTACGTTATTGATGTATATGAAGGTCGCACGGAAGCGTAGAGACCAACTCGCCAGGTATGTTGTCAAATATTACCGCCGAGATGTTAGGTTGGGTTAGGTTTGGTTATATTACGTTCTTGATGTATATGAAGGCCCCACGGAAGCGTAGAGGCAAACTCGCCAGGAATGTTGTCAAATATTACCGCCGAGATGATAGGTTGGGTTAGGTTAAGTTATATTACGAATTTGATGTATATGAAGGTTCCACGGAGACGTAGAGGCCAACTGACCAGGAATGTTGTCAAATATTACCGCCGAGATGTTAGGTTGGGTTAGGTTAGGTTATATTACGTTATTGATGTGTATGAAGGCCCCACGGAGACGTAGAGGCCAACTCGCCAGGAATGTTGTCAAATATTACCGCCGAGATGTTAGGTTGCTTCAGGTTAGGTGATATTACGTTATTGATGTATATGAAGGTCCCACGGAGAGATAGAGGCCAACTCGCCAGGAATGTTGTCAAATATTAGTGCCGAGATGTTAGGTTGGGTTAGGTTAGGTTATATACGTTATTGATGTATATGAAGGTCCCACGGAGACGTAGAGGCCAACTCGCCAGGAATGTTGTCAAATATTAGTGCCGAGATCTTAGGTTGGGTTAGGTTAGGTGATATTATGTTATTGATGTATATGAAGGTCCCACGGAGACGTAGAGGCCAACTCGCCAGGAATATTGTAAAATATTACCGCCGATACGATAGGTTGGGTTAGGTTAGGTTATATTACGTTATTGATGTATATGAAGGTCCCACAGAGACGTAGAGGCCAACTCGCCAGGAATGTTGTCAAGTATTACCGCCGAGATGATAGGTTGGGTT
Source organism: Xylocopa violacea (assembly GCA_963969225.1). Classification (NCBI taxonomy): domain Eukaryota; kingdom Metazoa; phylum Arthropoda; class Insecta; order Hymenoptera; family Apidae; genus Xylocopa; species Xylocopa violacea. Next base: position 22,288 of record CAXAJV010000099.1, on the reverse strand, counting down.
AGGTTAGGTTATATTACGTTATTGATGTATATGAAGGTCTCGCGGAGAGGTAGAGGCCAACTCGCCAGGAATGTTGTCAAATATTACCGCCGAGATGATAGGTTGGGTTAGGTTAGGTTATATTACGTTATTGATGTATATGAAGGTTCCACGGAGACGTAGAGGCCAACTGACCAGGAATGTTGTCAAATATTACCGCCGAGATGATAGGTTGGGTTAGGTTAGATTATATTACGTTATTGACGTATATGAAGGTCCCACGGAGAGGTAGAGACCAACTCGCCAGTAATGTTGTCAAATATTACCGCCGAGATGTTAGGTTGGGTTAGGTTTCGTTATATTACGTTATTGATGTATATGAAGGCCCCACGGAAACGTAGGGGCCAACTCGCCAGGAATGTTGTCAAATATTACCGCCGAGATGATAGGTTGGGATAGGTTAAGTTATATTACGTTATTGATGTATATGAAGTTTCCACGGAGACGTAGAGGCCAACTGACCAGGAATGTTGTCAAATATTACCGCCGAGGTGATAGGTTGGGTTAGGTTAGATTATATTACGTTATTGACGTATATGAAGGTCCCACGGAGAGGTAGAGGCCAACTCGCCAGGAATGTTGTCAAGTATTACCGCCGAGATGATAGGTTGGGTTAGGTTAGGTTATATTACGTTATTGATGTATATGAAGGTCTCACGGAGAGGTAGAGGCCAACTCGCCAGGAATGTTGTCAAATATTCCCGCCGAGATGATAGGTTGGGTTAGGTTAAGTTATATTTCGTTATTGATGTATATGAAGGTTCCACGGAGACGTAGAGGCCAACTGACCAGGAATGTTGTCAAATATTACCGCCGAGGTGATAGGTTGGGTTAGGTTAGATTATATTACGTTATTGACGTTTATGAAGGTCCCACGGAGAGGTAGAGGCCAACTGGCCAGGAATGTTGTCAAATATTACCGCCGAGATGTTAGGTTGGGTTAGGTTTGGTTATATTACGTTATTGATGTATATGAATGCCCCACGGAGACGTAGAGGCCAACTCGCCAGGAATGTTGTCAAATATTACCGCCGAGATGTTAGGTTGGGTTAGGTTAGGTTATATTACGTTATTGATGTATATGAAGGCCCCACGGAGACGTAGAGGCCAACTCGCCAGAAATATTGTAAAATATTACCGCCGATACGATAGGTTGGGTTAGGTTAGGTTATATTACGTTATTGATGTATATGAAGGTCCCACGGAGACGTAGAGGCCAACTCGTCAGGAATGTTGTCAAATATTACCTCCGAGATGATAGGTTGGTTCAGGTTAGGTTATATTACGTTATTGATGTATATGAAGGTCGCACGGAAGCGTAGAGACCAACTCGCCAGGTATGTTGTCAAATATTACCGCCGAGATGTTAGGTTGGGTTAGGTTTGGTTATATTACGTTCTTGATGTATATGAAGGCCCCACGGAAGCGTAGAGGCAAACTCGCCAGGAATGTTGTCAAATATTACCGCCGAGATGATAGGTTGGGTTAGGTTAAGTTATATTACGAATTTGATGTATATGAAGGTTCCACGGAGACGTAGAGGCCAACTGACCAGGAATGTTGTCAAATATTACCGCCGAGATGTTAGGTTGGGTTAGGTTTGGTTATATTACGTTATTGATGTATATGAAGGCCCCACGGAGACGTAGAAGCCAACTCGCCAGGAATGTTGTCAAATATTACCGCCGAGATGTTAGGTTGGGTTAGGTTAGGTGATATTACGTTATTGATGTATATGAAGGTCCCACGGAGACGTAGAACTCAACTCGCCACGAATGTTGTCAAATATTACTGCCGAGATGATAGGTTGCTTCAGGTTAGGTTATATTACGTTATTGATGTATATGAAGGTCCCACGGAGAGGTAGAGGCCAACTCGTCAGGAATGTTGTCAAATATTACCGCCGAGATGATATGTTGGGTTAGGTTAGGTTATATTACGTTATTGATGTATATGAAGGTCGCACGGAGACGTAGAGGCCAACTCGCCAGGAATATTGTCAAATATAACCGCCGATATGATAGGTTGGTTTAGGTTACGTTATATTACGTTATTGATGTATATGAAGGTCCCACGGAGAGGTAGAGGCCAACTCGCCAGGAATGTTGTCAAATATTAGTGCCGAGATGTTAGGTTGGGATAGGTTAGGCTATATTACGTTATTGATGTATATGAAGTTCCCACGGAGACGTAGAGGCCAACTCGTCAGGAATGTTGTCAAATTTTACCGCCGATATGTTAGGTTGGGTTAGGTTAGGTTATATTACGTTATTGATGTATATGAAGGTGGCACGGAGGCGTAGAGACCAACTCGCCAGGAATGTTGTCAAATATTACCGCCGAGATGTTAGGTTGGGTTAGGTTTGGTTATATTACGTTATTGATGTATATGAAGGCCCCACGGAAACGTAGAGGCCAACTCGCCAGGAATGTTGTCAAATATTACCGCCGAGATGATAGGTTGGGTTAGGTTACGTTATATTACGTTATTGATGTATATGAAGGTCCCACGGAGAGGTAGAGGCCAACTCGCCAGGAATGTTGTCAAATATTAGTGCCGAGATGTTAGGTTGGGATAGGTTAGGCTATATTACGTTATTGACGTATATGAAGGTCCCACGGAGAGGTAGAGGCCAACTCGCCAGGAATGTTGTCAAATATTACCGCCGAGATGTTAGGTTGGGTTAGGTTAGGTTATATTACGTTATTGATGTATATAAAATTCCCATAGAGACGTAGAGGCCAACTCGCCAGGAATGTTGTCAAATATTAGTGCCGAGATCTTAGGTTGGGTTAGGTTAGGTGATATTACGTTATTGATGTATATGAAGGTCCCACGGAGACGTAGAGCTCAACTCGCCAGGAATGTTGTCAAATATTACCGCCGAGATGATAGGTTGGTTCAGGTTACGTTAAATTACGTTATTGATGTATATGAAGGTCGCACGGAGGCGTAGAGACCAACTCGCCAGGAATGTTGTCAAATATTACCGCCGAGATGTTAGGTTGGGTTAGGTTTGGTTATATTACGTTATTGATGTATATGAAGGCCCCACGGAAACGTAGAGGCCAACTCGCCAGGAATGTTGTCAAATATTACCGCCGAGATGATAGGTTGGGTTAGGTTAAGTAATATTACGTTATTGATGTATATGAAGGTTCCACGGAGACGTAGAGGCCAACTGATCAGGAATGTTGTCAAATATTACCGCCGAGATGATAGGTTGGGTTAGGTTAGATTATATTACGTTATTGACGTATATGAAGGTCCCACGGAGAGGTAGAGGCCAACTCGCCAGGAATGTTGTCAAATATTACCGCCGAGATGTTAGGTTGGGTTAGGTTAGGTTATATTACGTTATTGATGTATATAAAATTCCCACAGAGACGTAGAGGCCAACTCGCCAGGAATGTTGTCAAATATTAGTGCCGAGATCTTAGGTTGGGTTAGGTTAGGTGATATTACGTTATTGATGTATATGAAGGTCCCACGGAGACGTAGAGCTCAACTCGCCAGGAATGTTGTCAAATATTACCGCCGAGATGATAGGTTGGTTCAGGTTAGGTTAAATTACGTTATTGATGTATATGAAGGTCGCACGGAGGCGTAGAGACCAACTCGCCAGGAATGTTGTCAAATATTACCGCCGAGATATTAGGTTGGGTTAGGTTTGGTTATATTACGTTATTGATGTATATGAAGGCCCCACGGAAACGTAGAGGCCAACTCGCCAGGAATGTTGTCAAATATTACCGCCGAGATGATAGGTTGGGTTAGGTTAAGTTATATTACGTTATTGATGTATATGAAGGTTCCACGGGGACGTAGAGGCCAACTGACCAGGAATGTCGTCAGATATTACCGCCGAGATGTTAGGTTGGGTTAGGTTAGGTTATATTACGTTATTGATGTATATGAAGGCCCCACGGAGACGTAGAGGCCAACTCGCCAGGAATGTTGTCAAATATTACCGCCGAGATGTTAGGTTGGGATAGGTTAGGCTATATTACGTTATTGATGTATATGAATGTCCCACGGAGACGTAGAGGCCAACTCGCCAGGAATATTGTCAAATATTACCGCCGAGATGATAGGTTGGGATAGGTTAAGTTATATTACGTTATTGATGTATATGAAGGTTCCACGGAGACGTAGAGGCCAACTGATCAGGAATGTTGTCAAATATTACCGCCGAGATGATAGGTTGGGTTAGGTTAGATTATATTACGTTATTGACGTATATGAAGGTCCCACGGAGAGGTAGAGGCCAACTCGCCAGGAATGTTGTCAAATATTAGTGCCGAGATCTTAGGTTGGGTTAGGTTAGGTGATATTACGTTATTGATGTATATGAAGGTCCCACGGAGACGTAGAGACCAACCCGCCAGGAATGTTGTCAAATATTACCGCCGAGAAGTTAGGTTGGGTTAGGTTTGGTTATATTACGTTATTGATGTATATGAAGGCCCCACGGAAACGTAGAGGCCAACTCGACAGGAATGTTGTCAAATATTACCGCCGAGATGATAGGTTGGGTTAGGTTAAGTTATATTACGTTATTGATGTATATGAAGGTTCCACGGATACGTAGAGGCCAACTGACCAGGAATGTTGTCAAATATTACCGCCGAGATGATAGGTTGGGTTAGGTTAGGTTAAATTACGTTATTGATGTATATGAAGGTCGCACGGAGAGATAGAGTCCAACTCGCTAGGAATGTTGTCAAATATTAGTGCCGGGATGTTAGGTTGGTTTAGGTTAGGTTATATACGTTATTGATGTATATGAAGGTCCCACGGAGACGTAGAGGCCAACTCGCCAGGAATGTTGTCAAATATTAGTGCCGAGATCTTAGGTTGGGTTAGGTTAGGTGATATTATGTTATTGATGTATATGAAGGTCCCACGGAGACGTAGAGGCCAACTCGCCAGGAATATTGTAAAATATTACCGCCGATACGATAGGTTGGGTTAGGTTAGGTTATATTACGTTATTGATGTATATGAAGGTCCCACAGAGACGTAGAGGCCAACTCGCCAGGAATGTTGTCAAGTATTACCGCCGAGATGATAGGTTGGGTTAGGTTAGGTTATATTACGTTATTGATGTATATGAAGGTCTCGCGGAGAGGTAGAGGCCAACTCGCCAGGAATGTTGTCAAATATTACCGCCGAGATGATAGGTTGGGTTAGGTTAGGTTATATTACGTTATTGATGTATATGAAGGTTCCACGGAGACGTAGAGGCCAACTGACCAGGAATGTTGTCAAATATTACCGCCGAGATGATAGGTTGGGTTAGGTTAGATTATATTACGTTATTGACGTATATGAAGGTCCCACGGAGAGGTAGAGACCAACTCGCCAGTAATGTTGTCAAATATTACCGCCGAGATGTTAGGTTGGGTTAGGTTTCGTTATATTACGTTATTGATGTATATGAAGGCCCCACGGAAACGTAGGGGCCAACTCGCCAGGAATGTTGTCAAATATTACCGCCGAGATGATAGGTTGGGTTAGGTTAGATTATATTACGTTATTGACGTATATGAAGGTCCCACGGAGAGGTAGAGGCCAACTCGCCAGGAATGTTGTCAAGTATTACCGCCGAGATGATAGGTTGGGTTAGGTTAGGTTATATTACGTTATTGATGTATATGAAGGTCTCACGGAGAGGTAGAGGCCAACTCGCCTGGAATGTTGTCAAATATTCCCGCCGAGATGATAGGACGGGTTAGGTTAAGTTATATTTCGTTATTGATGTATATGAAGGTTCCACGGAGACGTAGAGGCCAACTGACCAGGAATGTTGACAAATATTACCGCCGAGGTGATAGGTTGGGTTAGGTTAGATTATATTACGTTATTGACGTATATGAAGGTCCCACGGAGAGGTAGAGGCCAACTGGCCAGGAATGTTGTCAAATATTACCGCCGAGATGTTAGGTTGGGTTAGGTTTGGTTATATTACGTTATTGATGTATATGAATGCCCCACGGAGACGTAGAGGCCAACTCGCCAGGAATGTTGTCAAATATTACCGCCGAGATGTTAGGTTGGGTTAGGTTAGGTTATATTACGTTATTGATGTATATGAAGGCCCCACGGAGACGTAGAGGCCAACTCGCCAGAAATATTGTAAAATATTACCGCCGATACGATAGGTTGGGTTAGGTTAGGTTATATTACGTTATTGATGTATATGAAGGTCCCACGGAGACGTAGAGGCCAACTCGTCAGGAATGTTGTCAAATATTACCTCCGAGATGATAGGTTGGTTCAGGTTAGGTTATATTACGTTATTGATGTATATGAAGGTCGCACGGAAGCGTAGAGACCAACTCGCCAGGTATGTTGTCAAATATTACCGCCGAGATGTTAGGTTGGGTTAGGTTTGGTTATATTACGTTCTTGATGTATATGAAGGCCCCACGGAAGCGTAGAGGCAAACTCGCCAGGAATGTTGTCAAATATTACCGCCGAGATGATAGGTTGGGTTAGGTTAAGTTATATTACGAATTTGATGTATATGAAGGTTCCACGGAGACGTAGAGGCCAACTGACCAGGAATGTTGTCAAATATTACCGCCGAGATGTTAGGTTGGGTTAGGTTTGGTTATATTACGTTATTGATGTATATGAAGGCCCCACGGAGACGTAGAAGCCAACTCGCCAGGAATGTTGTCAAATATTACCGCCGAGATGTTAGGTTGGGTTAGGTTAGGTGATATTACGTTATTGATGTATATGAAGGTCCCACGGAGACGTAGAACTCAACTCGCCACGAATGTTGTCAAATATTACTGCCGAGATGATAGGTTGCTTCAGGTTAGGTTATATTACGTTATTGATGTATATGAAGGTCCCACGGAGAGGTAGAGGCCAACTCGTCAGGAATGTTGTCAAATATTACCGCCGAGATGATATGTTGGGTTAGGTTAGGTTATATTACGTTATTGATGTATATGAAGGTCGCACGGAGACGTAGAGGCCAACTCGCCAGGAATATTGTCAAATATAACCGCCGATATGATAGGTTGGTTTAGGTTACGTTATATTACGTTATTGCTGTATATGAAGGTCCCACGGAGAGGTAGAGGCCAACTCGCCAGGAATGTTGTCAAATATTAGTGCCGAGATGTTAGGTTGGGATAGGTTAGGCTATATTACGTTATTGATGTATATGAAGTTCCCACGGAGACGTAGAGGCCAACCCGTCAGGAATGTTGTCAAATATTACCGCCGATATGTTAGGTTGGGTTAGGTTAGGTTATATTACGTTATTGATGTATATGAAGGTGGCACGGAGGCGTAGAGACCAACTCGCCAGGAATGTTGTCAAATATTACCGCCGAGATGTTAGGTTGGGTTAGGTTTGGTTATATTACGTTATTGATGTATATGAAGGCCCCACGGAAACGTAGAGGCCAACTCGCCAGGAATGTTGTCAAATATTACCGCCGAGATGATAGGTTGGGTTAGGTTAAGTTATATTACGTTATTGATGTATATGAAGGTTCCACGGAGACGTAGAGGCCAACTGATCAGGAATGTTGTCAAATATTACCGCCGAGATGATAGGTTGGGTTAGGTTAGATTATATTACGTTATTGACGTATATGAAGGTCCCACGGAGAGGTAGAGGCCAACTCGCCAGGAATGTTGTCAAATATTACCGCCGAGCTGTTAGGTTGGGTTAGGTTAGGTTATATTACGTTATTGATGTATATAAAATTCCCATAGAGACGTAGAGGCCAACTCGCCAGGAATGTTGTCAAATATTAGTGCCGAGATCTTAGGTTGGGTTAGGTTAGGTGATAATACGTTATTGATGTATATGAAGGTCCCACGGAGACGTAGAGCTCAACTCGCCAGGAATGTTGTCAAATATTACCGCCGAGATGATAGGTTGGTTCAGGTTAGGTTAAATTACGTTATTGATGTATATGAAGGTCGCACGGAGGCGTAGAGACCAACTCGCCAGGAATGTTGTCAAATATTACCGCCGAGATGTTAGGTTGGGTTAGGTTTGGTTATATTACGTTATTGATGTATATGAAGGCCCCACGGAAACGTAGAGGCCAACTCGCCAGGAATGTTGTCAAATATTACCGCCGAGATGATAGGTTGGGTTAGGTTAAGTAATATTACGTTATTGATGTATATGAAGGTTCCACGGAGACGTAGAGGCCAACTGATCAGGAATGTTGTCAAATATTACCGCCGAGATGATAGGTTGGGTTAGGTTAGATTATATTACGTTATTGACGTATATGAAGGTCCCACGGAGAGGTAGAGGCCAACTCGCCAGGAATGTTGTCAAATATTACCGCCGAGATGTTAGGTTGGGTTAGGTTAGGTTATATTACGTTATTGATGTATATAAAATTCCCACAGAGACGTAGAGGCCAACTCGCCAGGAATGTTGTCAAATATTAGTGCCGAGATCTTAGGTTGGGTTAGGTTAGGTGATATTACGTTATTGATGTATATGAAGGTCCCACGGAGACGTAGAGCTCAACTCGCCAGGAATGTTGTCAAATATTACCACCGAGATGATAGGTTGGTTCAGGTTAGGTTAAATTACGTTATTGATGTATATGAAGGTCGCACGGAGGCGTAGAGACCAACTCGCCAGGAATGTTGTCAAATATTACCGCCGAGATGTTAGGTTGGGTTAGGTTTGGTTATATTACGTTCTTGATGTATATGAAGGCCCCACGGAAGCGTAGAGGCAAACTCGCCAGGAATGTTGTCAAATATTACCGCCGAGATGATAGGTTGGGTTAGGTTAAGTTATATTACGAATTTGATGTATATGAAGGTTCCACGGAGACGTAGAGGCCAACTGACCAGGAATGTTGTCAAATATTACCGCCGAGATGTTAGGTTGGGTTAGGTTTGGTTATATTACGTTATTGATGTATATGAAGGCCCCACGGAGACGTAGAAGCCAACTCGCCAGGAATGTTGTCAAATATTACCGCCGAGATGTTAGGTTGGGTTAGGTTAGGTGATATTACGTTATTGATGTATATGAAGGTCCCACGGAGACGTAGAACTCAACTCGCCACGAATGTTGTCAAATATTACTGCCGAGATGATAGGTTGCTTCAGGTTAGGTTATATTACGTTATTGATGTATATGAAGGTCCCACGGAGAGGTAGAGGCCAACTCGTCAGGAATGTTGTCAAATATTACCGCCGAGATGATATGTTGGGTTAGGTTAGGTTATATTACGTTATTGATGTATATGAAGGTCGCACGGAGACGTAGAGGCCAACTCGCCAGGAATATTGTCAAATATAACCGCCGATATGATAGGTTGGTTTAGGTTACGTTATATTACGTTATTGATGTATATGAAGGTCCCACGGAGAGGTAGAGGCCAACTCGCCAGGAATGTTGTCAAATATTAGTGCCGAGATGTTAGGTTGGGATAGGTTAGGCTATATTACGTTATTGATGTATATGAAGTTCCCACGGAGACGTAGAGGCCAACTCGTCAGGAATGTTGTCAAATATTACCGCCGATATGTTAGGTTGGGTTAGGTTAGGTTATATTACGTTATTGATGTATATGAAGGTGGCACGGAGGCGTAGAGACCAACTCGCCAGGAATGTTGTCAAATATTACCGCCGAGATGTTAGGTTGGGTTAGGTTTGGTTATATTACGTTATTGATGTATATGAAGGCCCCACGGAAACGTAGAGGCCAACTCGCCAGGAATGTTGTCAAATATTACCGCCGAGATGATAGGTTGGGTTAGGTTAAGTTATATTACGTTATTGATGTATATGAAGGTTCCACGGAGACGTAGAGGCCAACTGATCAGGAATGTTGTCAAATATTACCGCCGAGATGATAGGTTGGGTTAGGTTAGATTATATTACGTTATTGACGTATATGAAGGTCCCACGGAGAGGTAGAGGCCAACTCGCCAGGAATGTTGTCAAATATTACCGCCGAGCTGTTAGGTTGGGTTAGGTTAGGTTATATTACGTTATTGATGTATATAAAATTCCCATAGAGACGTAGAGGCCAACTCGCCAGGAATGTTGTCAAATATTAGTGCCGAGATCTTAGGTTGGGTTAGGTTAGGTGATAATACGTTATTGATGTATATGAAGGTCCCACGGAGACGTAGAGCTCAACTCGCCAGGAATGTTGTCAAATATTACCGCCGAGATGATAGGTTGGTTCAGGTTAGGTTAAATTACGTTATTGATGTATATGAAGGTCGCACGGAGGCGTAGAGACCAACTCGCCAGGAATGTTGTCAAATATTACCGCCGAGATGTTAGGTTGGGTTAGGTTTGGTTATATTACGTTATTGATGTATATGAAGGCCCCACGGAAACGTAGAGGCCAACTCGCCAGGAATGTTGTCAAATATTACCGCCGAGATGATAGGTTGGGTTAGGTTAAGTAATATTACGTTATTGATGTATATGAAGGTTCCACGGAGACGTAGAGGCCACCTGATCAGGAATGTTGTCAAATATTACCGCCGAGATGATAGGTTGGGTTAGGTTAGATTATATTACGTTATTGACGTATATGAAGGTCCCACGGAGAGGTAGAGGCCAACTCGCCAGGAATGTTGTCAAATATTACCGCCGAGATGTTAGGTTGGGTTAGGTTAGGTTATATTACGTTATTGATGTATATAAAATTCCCACAGAGACGTAGAGGCCAACTCGCCAGGAATGTTGTCAAATATTAGTGCCGAGATCTTAGGTTGGGTTAGGTTAGGTGATATTACGTTATTGATGTATATGAAGGTCCCACGGAGACGTAGAGCTCAACTCGCCAGGAATGTTGTCAAATATTACCGCCGAGATGATAGGTTGGTTCAGGTTAGGTTAAATTACGTTATTGATGTATATGAAGGTCGCACGGAGGCGTAGAGACCAACTCGCCAGGAATGTTGTCAAATATTACCGCCGAGATATTAGGTTGGGTTAGGTTTGGTTATATTACGTTATTGATGTATATGAAGGCCCCACGGAAACGTAGAGGCCAACTCGCCAGGAATGTTGTCAAATATTACCGCCGAGATGATAGGTTGGGTTAGGTTAAGTTATATTACGTTATTGATGTATATGAAGGTTCCACGGGGACGTAGAGGCCAACTGACCAGGAATGTCGTCAGATATTACCGCCGAGATGTTAGGTTGGGTTAGGTTAGGTTATATTACGTTATTGATGTATATGAAGGCCCCACGGAGACGTAGAGGCCAACTCGCCAGGAATGTTGTCAAATATTACCGCCGAGATGTTAGGTTGGGATAGGTTAGGCTATATTACGTTATTGATGTATATGAATGTCCCACGGAGACGTAGAGGCCAACTCGCCAGGAATATTGTCAAATATTACCGCCGAGATGATAGGTTGGGATAGGTTAAGTTATATTACGTTATTGATGTATATGAAGGTTCCACGGAGACGTAGAGGCCAACTGATCAGGAATGTTGTCAAATATTACCGCCGAGATGATAGGTTGGGTTAGGTTAGATTATATTACGTTATTGACGTATATGAAGGTCCCACGGAGAGGTAGAGGCCAACTCGCCAGGAATGTTGTCAAATATTAGTGCCGAGATCTTAGGTTGGGTTAGGTTAGGTGATATTACGTTATTGATGTATATGAAGGTCCCACGGAGACGTAGAGACCAACTCGCCAGGAATGTTGTCAAATATTACCGCCGAGAAGTTAGGTTGGGTTAGGTTTGGTTATATTACGTTATTGATGTATATGAAGGCCCCACGGAAACGTAGAGGCCAACTCGACAGGAATGTTGTCAAATATTACCGCCGAGATGATAGGTTGGGTTAGGTTAAGTTATATTACGTTATTGATGTATATGAAGGTTCCACGGAGACGTAGAGGCCAACTGACCAGGAATGTTGTCAAATATTACCGCCGAGATGATAGGTTGGGTTAGGTTAGGTTAAATTACGTTATTGATGTATATGAAGGACGCACGGAGAGATAGAGTCCAACTCGCTAGGAATGTTGTCAAATATTAGTGCCGGGATGTTAGGTTGGTTTAGGTTAGGTTATATACGTTATTGATGTATATGAAGGTCCCACGGAGAGGTAGAGGCCAACTCGCCTGGAATGTTGTCAAATATTCCCGCCGAGATGATAGGACGGGTTAGGTTAAGTTATATTTCGTTATTGATGTATATGAAGGTTCCACGGAGACGTAGAGGCCAACTGACCAGGAATGTTGTCAAATATTACCGCCGAGGTGATAGGTTGGGTTAGGTTAGATTATATTACGTTATTGACGTATATGAAGGTCCCACGGAGAGGTAGAGGCCAACTGGCCAGGAATGTTGTCAAATATTACCGCCGAGATGTTAGGTTGGGTTAGGTTTGGTTATATTACGTTATTGATGTATATGAATGCCCCACGGAGACGTAGAGGCCAACTCGCCAGGAATGTTGTCAAATATTACCGCCGAGATGTTAGGTTGGGTTAGGTTAGGTTATATTACGTTATTGATGTATATGAAGGCCCCACGGAGACGTAGAGGCCAACTCGCCAGAAATATTGTAAAATATTACCGCCGATACGATAGGTTGGGTTAGGTTAGGTTATATTACGTTATTGATGTATATGAAGGTCCCACGGAGACGTAGAGGCCAACTCGTCAGGAATGTTGTCAAATATTACCTCCGAGATGATAGGTTGGTTCAGGTTAGGTTATATTACGTTATTGATGTATATGAAGGTCGCACGGAAGCGTAGAGACCAACTCGCCAGGTATGTTGTCAAATATTACCGCCGAGATGTTAGGTTGGGTTAGGTTTGGTTATATTACGTTCTTGATGTATATGAAGGCCCCACGGAAGCGTAGAGGCAAACTCGCCAGGAATGTTGTCAAATATTACCGCCGAGATGATAGGTTGGGTTAGGTTAAGTTATATTACGAATTTGATGTATATGAAGGTTCCACGGAGACGTAGAGGCCAACTGACCAGGAATGTTGTCAAATATTACCGCCGAGATGTTAGGTTGGGTTAGGTTTGGTTATATTACGTTATTGATGTATATGAAGGCCCCACGGAGACGTAGAAGCCAACTCGCCAGGAATGTTGTCAAATATTACCGCCGAGATGTTAGGTTGGGTTAGGTTAGGTGATATTACGTTATTGATGTATATGAAGGTCCCACGGAGACGTAGAACTCAACTCGCCACGAATGTTGTCAAATATTACTGCCGAGATGATAGGTTGCTTCAGGTTAGGTTATATTACGTTATTGATGTATATGAAGGTCCCACGGAGAGGTAGAGGCCAACTCGTCAGGAATGTTGTCAAATATTACCGCCGAGATGATATGTTGGGTTAGGTTAGGTTATATTACGTTATTGATGTATATGAAGGTCGCACGGAGACGTAGAGGCCAACTCGCCAGGAATATTGTCAAATATAACCGCCGATATGTTAGGTTGGTTTAGGTTACGTTATATTACGTTATTGATGTATATGAAGGTCCCACGGAGAGGTAGAGGCCAACTCGCCAGGAATGTTGTCAAATATTAGTGCCGAGATGTTAGGTTGGGATAGGTTAGGCTATATTACGTTATTGATGTATATGAAGTTCCCACGGAGACGTAGAGGCCAACTCGTCAGGAATGTTGTCAAATATTACCGCCGATATGTTAGGTTGGGTTAGGTTAGGTTATATTACGTTATTGATGTATATGAAGGTGGCACGGAGGCGTAGAGACCAACTCGCCAGGAATGTTGTCAAATATTACCGCCGAGATGTTAGGTTGGGTTAGGTTTGGTTATATTACGTTATTGATGTATATGAAGGCCCCACGGAAACGTAGAGGCCAACTCGCCAGGAATGTTGTCAAATATTACCGCCGAGATGATAGGTTGGGTTAGGTTAAGTTATATTACGTTATTGATGTATATGAAGGTTCCACGGAGACGTAGAGGCCAACTGATCAGGAATGTTGTCAAATATTACCGCCGAGATGATAGGTTGGGTTAGGTTAGATTATATTACGTTATTGACGTATATGAAGGTCCCACGGAGAGGTAGAGGCCAACTCGCCAGGAATGTTGTCAAATATTACCGCCGAGCTGTTAGGTTGGGTTAGGTTAGGTTATATTACGTTATTGATGTATATAAAATTCCCATAGAGACGTAGAGGCCAACTCGCCAGGAATGTTGTCAAATATTAGTGCCGAGATCTTAGGTTGGGTTAGGTTAGGTGATAATACGTTATTGATGTATATGAAGGTCCCACGGAGACGTAGAGCTCAACTCGCCAGGAATGTTGTCAAATATTACCGCCGAGATGATAGGTTGGTTCAGGTTAGGTTAAATTACGTTATTGATGTATATGAAGGTCGCACGGAGGCGTAGAGACCAACTCGCCAGGAATGTTGTCAAATATTACCGCCGAGATGTTAGGTTGGGTTAGGTTTGGTTATATTACGTTATTGATGTATATGAAGGCCCCACGGAAACGTAGAGGCCAACTCGCCAGGAATGTTGTCAAATATTACCGCCGAGATGATAGGTTGGGTTAGGTTAAGTAATATTACGTTATTGATGTATATGAAGGTTCCACGGAGACGTAGAGGCCAACTGATCAGGAATGTTGTCAAATATTACCGCCGAGATGATAGGTTGGGTTAGGTTAGATTATATTACGTTATTGACGTATATGAAGGTCCCACGGAGAGGTAGAGGCCAACTGACCAGGAATGTTGTCAAATATTACCGCCGAGGTGATAGGTTGGGTTAGGTTAGATTATATTACGTTATTGACGTATATGAAGGTCCCACGGAGAGGTAGAGGCCAACTGGCCAGGAATGTTGTCAAATATTACCGCCGAGATGTTAGGTTGGGTTAGGTTTGGTTATATTACGTTATTGATGTATATGAATGCCCCACGGAGACGTAGAGGCCAACTCGCCAGGAATGTTGTCAAATATTACCGCCGAGATGTTAGGTTGGGTTAGGTTAGGTTATATTACGTTATTGATGTATATGAAGGCCCCACGGAGACGTAGAGGCCAACTCGCCAGAAATATTGTAAAATATTACCGCCGATACGATAGGTTGGGTTAGGTTAGGTTATATTACGTTATTGATGTATATGAAGGTCCCACGGAGACGTAGAGGCCAACTCGTCAGGAATGTTGTCAAATATTACCTCCGAGATGATAGGTTGGTTCAGGTTAGGTTATATTACGTTATTGATGTATATGAAGGTCGCACGGAAGCGTAGAGACCAACTCGCCAGGTATGTTGTCAAATATTACCGCCGAGATGTTAGGTTGGGTTAGGTTTGGTTATATTACGTTCTTGATGTATATGAAGGCCCCACGGAAGCGTAGAGGCAAACTCGCCAGGAATGTTGTCAAATATTACCGCCGAGATGATAGGTTGGGTTAGGTTAAGTTATATTACGAATTTGATGTATATGAAGGTTCCACGGAGACGTAGAGGCCAACTGACCAGGAATGTTGTCAAATATTACCGCCGAGATGTTAGGTTGGGTTAGGTTTGGTTATATTACGTTATTGATGTATATGAAGGCCCCACGGAGACGTAGAAGCCAACTCGCCAGGAATGTTGTCAAATATTACCGCCGAGATGTTAGGTTGGGTTAGGTTAGGTGATATTACGTTATTGATGTATATGAAGGTCCCACGGAGACGTAGAACTCAACTCGCCACGAATGTTGTCAAATATTACTGCCGAGATGATAGGTTGCTTCAGGTTAGGTTATATTACGTTATTGATGTATATGAAGGTCCCACGGAGAGGTAGAGGCCAACTCGTCAGGAATGTTGTCAAATATTACCGCCGAGATGATATGTTGGGTTAGGTTAGGTTATATTACGTTATTGATGTATATGAAGGTCGCACGGAGACGTAGAGGCCAACTCGCCAGGAATATTGTCAAATATAACCGCCGATATGATAGGTTGGTTTAGGTTACGTTATATTACGTTATTGATGTATATGAAGGTCCCACGGAGAGGTAGAGGCCAACTCGCCAGGAATGTTGTCAAATATTAGTGCCGAGATGTTAGGTTGGGATAGGTTAGGCTATATTACGTTATTGATGTATATGAAGTTCCCACGGAGACGTAGAGGCCAACTCGTCAGGAATGTTGTCAAATATTACCGCCGATATGTTAGGTTGGGTTAGGTTAGGTTATATTACGTTATTGATGTATATGAAGGTGGCACGGAGGCGTAGAGACCAACTCGCCAGGAATGTTGTCAAATATTACCGCCGAGATGTTAGGTTGGGTTAGGTTTGGTTATATTACGTTATTGATGTATATGAAGGCCCCACGGAAACGTAGAGGCCAACTCGCCAGGAATGTTGTCAAATATTACCGCCGAGATGATAGGTTGGGTTAGGTTAAGTTATATTACGTTATTGATGTATATGAAGGTTCCACGGAGACGTAGAGGCCAACTGATCAGGAATGTTGTCAAATATTACCGCCGAGATGATAGGTTGGGTTAGGTTAGATTATATTACGTTATTGACGTATATGAAGGTCCCACGGAGAGGTAGAGGCCAACTCGCCAGGAATGTTGTCAAATATTACCGCCGAGCTGTTAGGTTGGGTTAGGTTAGGTTATATTACGTTATTGATGTATATAAAATTCCCATAGAGACGTAGAGGCCAACTCGCCAGGAATGTTGTCAAATATTAGTGCCGAGATCTTAGGTTGGGTTAGGTTAGGTGATAATACGTTATTGATGTATATGAAGGTCCCACGGAGACGTAGAGCTCAACTCGCCAGGAATGTTGTCAAATATTACCGCCGAGATGATAGGTTGGTTCAGGTTAGGTTAAATTACGTTATTGATGTATATGAAGGTCGCACGGAGGCGTAGAGACCAACTCGCCAGGAATGTTGTCAAATATTACCGCCGAGATGTTAGGTTGGGTTAGGTTTGGTTATATTACGTTATTGATGTATATGAAGGCCCCACGGAAACGTAGAGGCCAACTCGCCAGGAATGTTGTCAAATATTACCGCCGAGATGATAGGTTGGGTTAGGTTAAGTAATATTACGTTATTGATGTATATGAAGGTTCCACGGAGACGTAGAGGCCAACTGATCAGGAATGTTGTCAAATATTACCGCCGAGATGATAGGTTGGGTTAGGTTAGATTATATTACGTTATTGACGTATATGAAGGTCCCACGGAGAGGTAGAGGCCAACTCGCCAGGAATGTTGTCAAATATTACCGCCGAGATGTTAGGTTGGGTTAGGTTAGGTTATATTACGTTATTGATGTATATAAAATTCCCACAGAGACGTAGAGGCCAACTCGCCAGGAATGTTGTCAAATATTAGTGCCGAGATCTTAGGTTGGGTTAGGTTAGGTGATATTACGTTATTGATGTATATGAAGGTCCCACGGAGACGTAGAGCTCAACTCGCCAGGAATGTTGTCAAATATTACCGCCGAGATGATAGGTTGGTTCAGGTTAGGTTAAATTACGTTATTGATGTATATGAAGGTCGCACGGAGGCGTAGAGACCAACTCGCCAGGAATGTTGTCAAATATTACCGCCGAGATATTAGGTTGGGTTAGGTTTGGTTATATTACGTTATTGATGTATATGAAGGCCCCACGGAAACGTAGAGGCCAACTCGCCAGGAATGTTGTCAAATATTACCGCCGAGATGATAGGTTGGGTTAGGTTAAGTTATATTACGTTATTGATGTATATGAAGGTTCCACGGGGACGTAGAGGCCAACTGACCAGGAATGTCGTCAGATATTACCGCCGAGATGTTAGGTTGGGTTAGGTTAGGTTATATTACGTTATTGATGTATATCAAGGCCCCACGGAGACGTAGAGGCCAACTCGCCAGGAATGTTGTCAAATATTACCGCCGAGATGTTAGGTTGGGATAGGTTAGGCTATATTACGTTATTGATGTATATGAATGTCCCACGGAGACGTAGAGGCCAACTCGCCAGGAATATTGTCAAATATTACCGCCGAGATGATAGGTTGGGATAGGTTAAGTTATATTACGTTATTGATGTATATGAAGGTTCCACGGAGACGTAGAGGCCAACTGATCAGGAATGTTGTCAAATATTACCGCCGAGATGATAGGTTGGGTTAGGTTAGATTATATTACGTTATTGACGTATATGAAGGTCCCACGGAGAGGTAGAGGCCAACTCGCCAGGAATGTTGTCAAATATTAGTGCCGAGATCTTAGGTTGGGTTAGGTTAGGTGATATTACGTTATTGATGTATATGAAGGTCCCACGGAGACGTAGAGACCAACTCGCCAGGAATGTTGTCAAATATTACCGCCGAGAAGATAGGTTGGGTTAGGTTTGGTTATATTACGTTATTGATGTATATGAAGGCCCCACGGAAACGTAGAGGCCAACTCGACAGGAATGTTGTCAAATATTACCGCCGAGATGATAGGTTGGGTTAGGTTAAGTTATATTACGTTATTGATGTATATGAAGGTTCCACGGAGACGTAGAGGCCAACTGACCAGGAATGTTGTCAAATATTACCGCCGAGATGATAGGTTGGGTTAGGTTAGGTTAAATTACGTTATTGATGTATATGAAGGTCGCACGGAGAGATAGAGTCCAACTCGCTAGGAATGTTGTCAAATATTAGTGCCGGGATGTTAGGTTGGTTTAGGTTAGGTTATATTACGTTATTGATGTATATGAAGGTCCCACGGAGACGTAGAGGCCAACTCGCCAGGAATATTGTCAAATATTACCGCCGATATGTTAGGTTGGTTTAGGTTACGTTATATTACGTTATTGATGTATATGAAGGTCCCACGGAGACGTAGAGGCCATCAAGCCAGGAATGTTGTCAAACATTACCGCCGAGATGTTACGTAGGCTTAGGTTAGGTTAAATTACGTTATTGATATATATAAAAGTCCCACGGAGGCGTAGAGGCCAAAATCGACAGGAATATTTTCAAATATTACCGCCGAGATGTTAGGTTGGGTTAGGTTTGGTTATATTACGTTATTGATGTATATGAAGGCCCCACGGAAACGTAGAGGCCAACTCGCCAGGAATGTTGTCAAATATTACCGCCGAGATGATAGGTTGGGTTAGGTTAAGTTATATTACGTTATTGATGTATATGAAGGTTCCACGGAGACGTAGAGGCCAACTGATCAGGAATGTTGTCAAATATTACCGCCGAGATGATAGGTTGGGTTAGGTTAGATTATATTACGTTATTGACGTATATGAAGGTCCCACGGAGAGGTAGAGGCCAACTCGCCAGGAATGTTGTCAAATATTACCGCCGAGATGTTAGGTTGGGTTAGGTTAGGTTATATTACGTTATTGATGTATATAAAATTCCCACAGAGACGTAGAGGCCAACTCGCCAGGAATGTTGTCAAATATTAGTGCCGAGATCTTAGGTTGGGTTAGGTTTGGTTATATTACGTTATTGATGTATATGAAGGCCCCACGGAGACGTAGAAGCCAACTCGCCAGGAATGTTGTCAAATATTACCGCCGAGATGTTAGGTTGGCTTAGGTTAGGTTATATTACGTTATTGATGTATATGAAGGCCCCACGGAGACGTAGAGGCCAACTCGCCAGGAATGTTGTCAAATATTACCGCCGAGATGTTAGGTTGCTTCAGGTTAGGTTATATTACGTTATTGATGTATATGAAGGTCCCACGGAGAGATAGAGGCCAACTCGCCAGGAATGTTGTCAAATATTAGTGCCGAGATGTTAGGTTGGGTTAGGTTAGGTTATATTACGTTATTGATGTATATGAAGGTCCCACGGAGACGTAGTGGCCAACTCGCCAGGAATATTGTAAAATATTACCGCCGATATGATAGGTTGGGTTAGGTTAGGTTATATTACGTTATTGATGTATATGAAGGTCCCACGGAGACGTAGAGGCCAACTCGCCAGGAATATTGTAAAATATTACCGCCGATATGATAGGTTCGGTTAGGTTAGGTTATATTACGTTATTGATGTATATGAAGGTCCCACGGAGACGTAGAGGCCAACTCGCCAGGAATGTTGTCAAGTATTACCGCCGAGATGATAGGTTGGGTTAGGTTAGGTTATATTACGTTATTGATGTATATGAAGGTCTCACGGAGAGGTAGAGGCCAACTCGCCAGGAATGTTGTCAAATATTACCGCCGAGATGATAGGTTGGGTTAGGTTAGGTTATATTACGTTATTGATGTATATGAAGTTTCCACGGAGACGTAGAGGCCAACTGACCAGGAATGTTGTCAAATATTACCGCCGAGATGTTAGGTTGGGTTAGGTTTGGTTATATTACGTTATTGATGTATATGAAGGCCCCACGGAGACGTAGAAGCCAACTCGCCAGGAATGTTGTCAAATATTACCGCCGAGATGTTAGGTTGGCTTAGGTTAGGTTATATTACGTTATTGATGTATATGAAGGCCCCACGGAGACGTAGAGGCCAACTCGCCAGGAATGTTGTCAAATATTACCGCCGAGATGTTAGGTTGGGTCAGGTTAGGTTAAATTACGTTATTGATGTATATAAAAGTCCCACGGAGACGTAGCGGCCAACTCGACAGGAATGTTTTCAAATATAACCGCCGAGATGACAGGTTGGGTTAGGTTAGGTGATATTACGTTATTGATGTATATGAAGGTCCCACGGAGACGTAGAACTCAACTCGCCACGAATGTTGTCAAATATTACTGCCGAGATGATAGGTTGCTTCAGGTTAGGTTATATTACGTTATTGATGTATATGAAGGTCCCACGGAGAGGTAGAGGCCAACTCGTCAGGAACGTTGTCAAATATTACCGCCGAGATGATATGTTGGGTTAGGTTAGGTTATATTACGTTATTGATGTATATGAAGGTCGCACGGAGAGATAGAGGCCTACTCGCCAGGCATGTTGTCAAATATTAGTGCCGAGATGTTAGGTTGGGTTAGGTTAGGTTATATTACGTTATTGATGTATACGAAGGTCCCACGGAGAGGTAGAGGCCAACTCGCCAGGAATGTTGTCAAATATTAGTGCCGAGATGTTAGGTTGGGTTAGGTTAGGTGATATTACGCTATTGATGTATATGAAGGCCCCACGGAGACGTAGAGGCCAACTCGCCAGGAATGTTGTCAAATATTAGTGCCGAGATCTTAGGTTGGGTTAGGTTAGGTTATATTACGTTATTGATGTATATGAAGGCCCCACGGAGACGTAGAAGCCAACTCGCCAGGAATGTTGTCAAATATTACCGCCGAGATGTTAGGTTGGGTTAGGTTAGGTTATATTACGTTATTGATGTATATGAAGGCCCCACGGAGACGTAGAGGCCAACTCGCCAGGAATGTTGTCAAATATTACCGCCGAGATGTTAGGTTGGGTCAGGTTAGGTTAAATTACGTTATTGATGTATATAAAAGTCCCACGGAGACGTAGCGGCCAACTCGACAGGAATGTTTTCAAATATAACCGCCGAGATGACAGGTTGGGTTAGGTTAGGTGATATTACGTTATTGATGTATATGAAGGTCCCACGGAGACGTAGAACTCAACTCGCCACGAATGTTGTCAAATATTACTGCCGAGATGATAGGTTGCTTCAGGTTAGGTTATATTACGTTATTGATGTATATGAAGGTCCCACGGAGAGGTAGAGGCCAACTCGTCAGGAATGTTGTCAAATATTACCGCCGAGATGATATGTTGGATTAGGTTAGGTGATATTACGTTATTGATGTATATGGTCCCACGGAGACGTAGAACTCAACTCGCCACGAATGTTGTCAAATATTACAGCCGAGATGATAGGTTGCTTCAGGTTAGGTTATATTACGTTATTGATGTATATGAAGGTCCCACGGATAGGTAGAGGCCAACTCGTCAGGAATGTTGTCAAATATTACCGCCGAGATGATATGTTGGGTTAGGTTAGGTTATATTACGTTATTGATGTATATGAGGGTCGCACGGAGAGATAGAGTCCAACTCGCCAGGAATGTTGTCAAATATTAGTGCCGAGATGTTAGGTTGTGTTAGGTTAGGTTATATTACGTTATTGATGTATATGAAGGTCCCACGGAGACGTAGAGGCCAACTCGCCAGGAATATTGTCAAATATTACCGCCGATATGATAGGTTGGTTTAGGTTACGTTATATTACGTTATTGATGTATATGAAGGCCCCACGGAGACGTAGAGG